>CM062818.1:102558373-102753640 GCA_031772625.1 Pinus tabuliformis | reverse complement strand
AATAAATAGAGTCACATTTAAAAAAAAAACTTCTAATCTAATAGAAATAGAACAATATCATAACACATCAAAACTACAAACCAAATTTTGAAATTTTTTACACGCATCATCATTCCATTAAAAATTTGTCCTTACTCACTTCTGTCCCCAAGTTAAAGTGAACTTTTAATCTTAAAACATAATATTTAAAGTTCTAAAATACAATATTTAAAGTCATTTACTCTTAATACAGTATTTACAAGGCCCTTAATGTTACGATCACAACTAGATACCCTACTTTTACCATGATGAGGACTCTAGATACACACTTATATTCTTTACGACTATTTATTTAGCTATACCAGCAAGACTAGACACACTACATAGAAACTTTTGATAACTAGTATTTGAAGGGCCAATAATGGCAATGGAACATGGATAACATGTTTGCAGTGTGCACTTGTCCTGATCCTACACAACAAAAACCTTGCCATGATAAGTGCAAGTCATAATATGAAAATTTGTCCAAAAAAGATACACTTCGATGTAAAAAATATGCACTGCTAACATTGAAGAGTCAGCCATATGAGGATCTGCTAACATTGAATAGACACCAATATGAGAATCAAAATTTATTAATAGGAAACTGTAATCTTATATCTTGATATCTTACAAGTCTACTTGCACTTGGCATCATGTTTAAGAGAGATCTTAACCATCCAGTCAATCCAAGTTGAAGTGTGCTTCTACAATTTCAACTCTAAGATCCATGGTAGCAAAACAACTCTTTAGATGGTTCCATTGCTACCCAATCTTCTCATCACATATAACATGTTTTAGAGATTTAAGCCCTACAACTAATTTAGGTAGCTTCCTCAATCAAGAACACTCTCTCATGTCAAGCTTCTCAAGTTCCTTTAGCAGCGATAATTCCTCGAGAAGTTCTTTCAAGAACTCACATAGAGAAATGTCTATATATTCCAGCTTCCCATGTTTTCCAATAAATGTTGAAAGCTCTTTCAGATCTAGACATGCATATATTCTTGACATTCTTAAAGAACTGAGCCTCCCCAAATCAACAGGTAAATTTCGAAGAAGGTGACTATTAGTGATATACCATTTTTGAACTGAAGACATGTCTCAAATTCCAAGGGGAAACTCCTCCAAATCACAGCAATGATCCATGTTAAAATCTAGCATTATGGGAAGCTTTAGATTCAAGTGGATGCCATTGAACCTGGACATATATCCAAGCCCTTCACATAAGCTCAAAGATAGCTTCTCTAAGTTCTGTAAGACTTTAGTGTGCACTTGAAGTTTGGGCACAATCAACCTCTCCAAACGAATAGTCTTGAGCTGAGTGAGTGATGATAATAATGGCAGACCCTTCGCTGTGGCTCTCTTGGACCCATAATTGAATACTATGATAATTTTCAATTTTTCTCATTTTATTAAAAAATGATGGAAGAAAGTAATTACTTGCATACAAGAGTAAAACCAAAGCCTCCACCTCATGTAAAATCATCTTACACCACTGATACTCTTCCATTACTCCTGCACAGGTAAACCACAAATTCCAAGCCCAATTACAAAAATATACATTGTGAGACACTTCACATCTTTTAGCTCTTCTAGATACATAGTATTTTCAATTTTTCTCATTTTATTAAAAAATGATGGAAGAAAGTAATTACTTGCATACATGAGTAAAACCAAAGCCTCCACCTCATGTAAAATCATCTTACTCCACTGATACTCTTCCATTACTCCTGCACAGGTAAACCACAAATTCCAAGCCCAATTACAAAAATATACATTGTGAGACACTTCACATCTTTTAGCTCTTCTAGATACATAGTTTGGTGGGTTCTGTAAATAATCACCCTTCACAATAAATAATAATTTTGATAATGTTTGTGTGTATTTTTTATGAGTAAAAATAATAGATCTTTGGCTATGATGAGAAAACAGGGATGAACATGTCAAATCTATTGATGGAAACCATCTTTTAGAAGCTGGTTTGGAGGGGTTTTATGGAGAGTCCAAGAAAGAGATCAATCCAGGTTTCTCTGTAGGGACAGATTTCATCTCCAATAACCAAATCCTAGGACTTGATTTTGCAACTATTCATTCCTATTCTGAAATTTGGTAAATCTCTATCTATTTCCTCAGATATATATGCATTCAATTGGATGATGTAGATTTTGCACTAATTTATTGAACTATGGTTTCAACTTTAAAGGCTTTCTAGATTAGATGAGGAGACCCAGATTTCATTTGTGAAGAGATGGATAGAGAACCATCTAGAAGATGGAAGCAGAATATTGAAGAAACTAGTTCTATTTATAGAGTTTGGGAAATCCTCTAAAGACCCTGGATTCGGCATTATTGCAACCAACCAATATTGAGAGTATAATTTAAAATTGTTAGTTTGCTTCAACGACAGCACCAAATTTTCACTAAAAGATGCATATTAATATCCATCAATGAGCCAAACCTTTTCTAGTCTATCTTATTTACCCTACAAGAAAAAATTGCCCATGAAGAATAGCATTTCACAATTCACATCTTCCTCCCTAGAGAAGTGCAATCCCACACCAACATATTTTATCAAGAAATACTAAACTCCAATATTTTGGCACTTTGAGAGGTAATGATTATGAAGTCAACTTAATTTAATTTTGAAGTGGCAGGGCTCTCAGCCTAGAGCTCAAGCATAACTCCATGCTCATTAAACACTGATGGTCTCACCGTAGCTTGGGTAAGTCTAGATGGGTAGCATACAACGTCAATTAAATTATTTGAATTTCCAAATGGAAGTAAACTAGGAACCCATTGGATTTCTCAAGGTGCTTCTCCATCTTTGCCATCCTCCAGTTGAACATTTGGACCTTCTCTTTCAAGTGTTTGTCCTCTTCTTGAGTCTCAACATCGTTGGCTCTTAAGTCTTCCAATCTCTCTCTATCTGCTTTGCCCATGTTCAGGCCTGCAATGTTCTCTTCATAGTTTTACTAGTTGAGTCACAGTCAAGGATGCAGCTGCTCTGATACGCTATGATCCATAAATGGACTTGCAACCCACTTACGAACACAGATTCATTATGGAAGTTGTAAATCTGTTTTCTATCTCAATGTTGGATAGAGGACTCTATATTTAGAGAGGCTATTGGGTCTTTTCCCTCTACATTGTACACGAATCCCTACTGTTCTTCGTTCTTATGATAGTTCCAAGCCTTCTTCTCTCTCCAATGTCTGCTCCAAATTGGTTGGTTGGCTCCTCTTTCTATGTATCCTGCACACAATTAACCAAATAACAATGTTGTGAATAACAATTATTTAGTTAACTCATTTTCTCCTTTTACCAATCAGCTCAAGAATGGAGCAACCCACTCTAAATTAGTAATTGGGAAAACAAGGAAATAAGGTTGAAATGTTTATTACTTTTGTGTCAGGAAAGGAATGATATGCTTAAGTAAGTTCCATTAGTTAAAGCTAGTATGAGTCGTCTCGAATACAAATAATGCATGTTTTCATCTATCAACTCAAATTTAGTGGAACCAATGAAATCATCACCAACATCTATAATGAGATTATTGAAATTGCATCCTTATTAGTTAGGAAATTCCCTGAAAATAAAAAGCAAAGCATATACACATGTTTTTGTATCAGTATATTTGCGCAACAATTCTAATCCACAACTAGCATGGACCACTCAAATGATATGTTAAGGATTGCCTTGCTTACTCATAGTCCTAATGAGTTTTTTTTAATCTAAAAATTCAAAATCCAATGGCAATGGATAAGAGAGTGATAATAACACCAAACTTATTAAAAAAATATGGATTGTTTCAAGTATCCTGCAAGACTGGTATGCCACGAAGGAAATATGGATTTATCCTAACAAGTCCTCCACCCCAAGACTGAAATATCATGGTACCTTTACCAAATATTTTTGTATTCCTTTCTTTTCTTTACTCCATAATCAACCATCCATTCTCCCAAGAAGGCATTGGCAACTAATGAAAACACCTAACAATCAAATGGAGTGCCCAATAGCCAATGGGAAATGCCCAGCAAGCGATTTTATCACCCAGGGAGAGAGGGGGGCTGTGTGTGGCCCGTATGACCATCATACGGCCTCAAGGTAAGAGAGAAGATGACCAAAAAAACGAATTTGATATCACTTCTTCCTTTACCTCACCTCTTATGTCCTCATTTTCATAATCTACTACTGTTATTGTTCCCCTTCATTGAGAAGCTTCCATAGCGTCTAACCTTTTTGTTATGGCTCTCAATATCTCTATATCTCTTCATTAACAACTCCTCTATGTGGTCTTCCTCAACCTCTCCATACAAAGAATCCCCTTCTATGTGCCCTAATTTACTCTTCCATGTAGCTCTCTTTGCAGTTTAGAATAGTATCTACCCAATCCCAATGGTAGCGCTATTTCTATACCTTGACAAATTTATCTAGCAGTCTGCTTGGCTGGAGTTGTCCTCACCACTGGATCAACCCACTATGATGTAATCACTTGATGTAGATGCCCCTGAGGCACTGAATAAATCTAGAAATTGAACTCTTGCAATTACAGAGTGGACAACAAACTACACTGCTAACAATATCCTAGCTTCTTTAATATAATTGAATTGCACTTCATGAACTGATTTCTTATTTTCAACATAAATAAATTGTAACTACTACAGTCAAAAAGATATCACTGCCAAATTTCTGTCAACAATACTTGTATCAGTGTTAATGGATAGGCTCAATATCTCTTTCATTCAACATAATACGATTTATATTACAAGCTCAGTAGCTCTATTTCTCATGCTGGTTAAAGTAAAATAATTCTAATCTTACATTTACCAGGCTTATGGGCTGTTTCCTTTGCAATAAAACACCTCAACGGGGATCTAAGAATATCTTTGACAGAATCAAACTATATTTCCTCTACATATAGGCTTAAGGCCTTGATATACCTCCACTAGACTATAATGATAGTCACTGGAGTCCACATATCTACCAATTCTATTCCACCAGCTCCTCTGAGGTATTGCCAAGCTCTACCTGCTTTTTAACAAAGCTATGCCACTAATTTTCAATTAAAATGTTGAGCTACCAAACGCTACTTCCAAGGGAAATGGTTCCTCCTTTAATAGGACCTAAGCCTCCTTAAAGTCTCATAATCAAAGTTGACCATTTCAACTAGCTCCACTTCTCACCAATTACCAGTTGTTATGTGGAGTATTCTCAATGGTTTTTTTACCAAAATGAAATATTTTAGTGTGATGTAAAATGAAATATTTTTGAGTGATGTAAGATTGTCAACTGCATAGGAATCCTCTGCATTAATAGTGAAATAGGCATAGTTTTCATTAAAATACAAAACTTGGTTTGAATCGAAGCCACAAACTTGCCTTCCTTATGTGACAAATCAATAAAACGTGGAACCAATGAAGACATAATCTCAGCAGTTAGAGTTCAAAAAATGGTTATGTGGTGACGTAAATCTCAAACACAATAAGATCAAATAACTCACCTATGGAATCGATACCAACATTTATTCAAACCTCACCAAGTACATGAATTTACACTTTAGCTTTACAAATATTATGACAAGAGTTGTTTGATTATTGAGAAGCTAGAAGGTGGCATAATTTTCGCAAGTTTCAAATTCGACTCTAGCTATACACAACATTGAGAATACAATTGGACTCATGTATAAACTTGACGTCGTTTTTAAGATGGCCAGAAAATGAAGTTGGCAAACATTATTGAAATTCTAAAAACGGTAGTGCCAAAGACTCAAAGTTCTAAAACAACAGACTTCAACTAAAATTTCCATTAGCATGACCAGCGATGAAATACAATATATTTCTTTGACCTACTCGATTACTTTATTCCAGAGCATAATCCACCTCCAATACCTAGCCATGTCGTCCACTTTTCTCAGTGCTCCTTCAAGGAACAATTGAACACATTGCTTCTTAAGACACACCCAATGCATTTTTGATATCATTGAGTATGCACCCGGTTCCATGAAAACCAATTCACTTTCCAAGTTTTGACATCCAAGAGGTTGAAACTTCAGGCCCTGATTTGATCAGGGATGCAGAGCCAGGAAGTGGGCCCAATAGAAAGATGTTTGTAGGAAAAAGGAAGACCCATTGGGTGCTTGTAATATTTAGCATTTCGTCAATGATTGTAGGTCAAGCTACTGCTATGCTTCTTAACATGTATTACTTTTATGATGGTGGTAATAGTAGATGGATATCAACTCTGGTACAATCGAAAATATGTCCTATTCTTTTGATACCTCTCGTACTTTATCAAGGAAAAAAAGCCTCTAAGATTACCCCGCTCACACCCAAATTGGTGCTAATATATGTTGGTTTGGGCTTGCTTCTAGCTGGAGACAATCTTCTTTACTTGTGGGGTATCTCTTATATGCCTGTTTTGACCTGTTCTCTTCTCTGTTCAATTCAACTGTCCTTCAATGATGTATTTGCATTCATACTGAACAGGCAAAAAATTACTCCATATATCCTGAATTCTCTGGTTTTGTTGACTTTGGGTGCAATTCTTCTTGCAATTCATTCAGATGATGACAGGACTAAGGGAGTGAATACTGCCAAGTAAATTGTAGGATTCATTTGTACTATTGCATCTTCTACCATCTATGGGCTGCTTCTTCCATTGATGCAGCTTGTATTCAATAAGGTTATAAAGAAGGAGACCTTTACAGTGGTTTTGGAGATGCAAATTTTCACATCCATAGTTGCTAGTGTGGTATGCATAGTATGCATAGTTGGATTGTTTGTTAGTGGGAGTTCAGAGATGAAAAAGGAGGCTAAGAGTTTCACAACAGGGAAATTTTCCTACTATATGACATTGATATGGTCTGCAATAGGACGATAGGTTTCTTCAGTTGGTGGAGTGGGTTTGATCTTTTTGGTTTCTTCCTTGTTCTCAAATGTGATTAGCACTCTGGCCTCCCTATTCTACCCATATTGTCAGTGGCTTTCTTCCATGAGAGAATGGAAGCTCTCAAAATTATTTTGATGTTGTTAAGTACATTGGGATTTATTTCCTATATATATGGTGGGTACTTGGATTGAAAGCCTTCTACAAGTGTGCTGACCAGGATATTTGTTCTAGTTGAAAGCTCATCACATCCTTAATTATGTTCATAGATGTCTTTACTGCCCATGAAGAATAGCATTTCACAATTCACATCTTCCTCCATAGAGAAGAGCAATCCCACACCAACATATTTTATCAGGACATACTAAACTCCAATTTTTTGGCACTCTAAGCAAGAATAATTATGAAGTCAACTAAATTTAATTTTGAAGTGGCAGGCTCTCAGCCTAGAGCTCAAGCATAACTCCATGCTCATTAAACACCGATGTTCTCACTGTAGCTTTTGTAAGTCTACATGGGCAGCTTACAACGTCAATTAAATAATTTGAATTTCCAAATGGAAGTAAACTAGGAACCCATTGACCATTTTCAAAGACAATCCAAGGTGTAACTTGCACAAAATTCTCTTTCTCCATGTTATTAACAACTACTCTATTCTACAATCTCAATTTAGAAAAAGAAGCAATGCAAAAGTCTTCAATTTCTACACGTCTTTAAAATTCACACCAAATAAAGTTTCTTACCCAGCCCACAAGCCCAATTCATAGATTTTACATAGAACTCTAAAGCATACAACATCTTTGGTAAAACGAGAAGGTTGAGTGATTTTTTATCTTGATTTAGACTTGAGTGTGTTTTTAATTTTGATTTTCAGTCAATGGCAGCTATTTTCAGTCATTTGGCAGCTATAAAAAAACCCATTGAAAAACATCGTTGCCAACATGAGAAAATATCCCAGCCTTGCATTCAGACCAAAAATAGCCGAATCCATGACCATATCACAGAGAAACAAGTGTGCTCTATATAACCAATAGTTGTCAATCTCGATTGCTACAGATTGGCACTGAAAGGGATTTGAAACCTCTTGGTACATTAAAGAACCAGGTTTAATTTGGATCTGTGATAAGAAGTGTCGATTTCAATTGCTATAGAGGGGCACCAAGAGAGATTGGAAGCCCCTCAGTGCAGATCACAGATCCAGGTTTATATGGAATTGTGCTAGTAAGCGCCATTCCCAATTGTATCAATTAGCACAAAGAGGTATTTGAAACCTTTCACCCCCATTAAAGATCCAGGTTTAATATGAATCTGTAATAGTGGATATAGTAGAGAAACAAGAGTATTCCAAATATCCAATAGGCTCCTAAAAAAAGCCCGAAGAATTACAAGCTTCCAATTCATCTTTTCTGCAATAAAACCATTCAAGAAAATAAACATATGAAGCAAGGGACCCCCTTGCTGCTTACACCAGAACAATTTATTTACACGATTATCTGCAACCGAAAGCATCAAAAGAAAACAACAATATACAATGATCATGAAGTTCACGAGCACCCACATGGACTTTCAATGTTTTCTTCTTCAACTTCCCCATGGCTTCTAAAGAAGAAATACCCAACAACAAACCCCAAGATCACAGCTATAAAACCCCCCCATTGAAATACATTGTTGCCAACATGAGCAAATATCCTAGCCCTGCATTCAAACCAAAAAATACCAATTCCATGACCCTAAATCCAAGTACTCTAGGGTTTCTTCCAATTAGAGGAGCAATTAGGTATGAGGCAGCTTTTCCACTCAAAATCCTGTCAGGCGATAAGAGTCGATAGTGCGGACACAACCAACCTCCCTAGGAGCCTAAGACTCTCTAGTGACAAACAAGACAAACGAGAGCAATCCTTCTCTAAACATGCATTTACCATACAATAAATCAAGTGTTTAGATCCTACCTGTAGTCCAACGCTATTGTAGCAGTCCAGCCTCGCCGATCCGGATGAGCTCCTCCTTCACTTCGAAACCTGCATTCACTAACAATCAAATGATTAAATAGCACTTGATAATCTCATAAAATAAAACATATTTAACATATAGACCAAGGAGTACATGAAACAACTCATAAATAACAAGTTATTGAGAAGAATGGACTCATTTTCATTAATAGGAAACAAAAGGAACAATTACAACCTGAGCCTTGGTGTTGTGCAAGTCCCTCCCAGGGTCCATCAAGAGTTCTCCTTTACTTTGACAAAGCTCACCCACTTCCAAATGAAACAAGAAAGGATGGGAATCTCTCCTCACAAGCTTCTAAATGGGAGTCCTAATTCCAGCAACATCTACCCTTAGAAATATTTAGCTTTCAACCTCCCCTCCTTCTGGCCCAATGCCTGTATTTATAGTGCTCAAGAGGAAGTTAATCAGGTCCACCATCAATGGGATAATCCCCTCTTTGGATGGGATAGCTCCTCTCTTGATGGGATAAGTTCCTCTTTCATAGGGGTACATGAACCATCTGGAGGCGCTCAATACACGTCGAACAACCTTCTAGAATGCTCTAGAAATGACCACAAGTAACTTTTTAAAGATGAAACTCGCGCCTTTTGACCTTTACAAGGGTACGCACCTGCCCCTTTACATACAGAGCGTACAAGTACGCAGTTTTTGTGAACATTAGGTGCGTATACGCAGGTAAGGCCGAGAGAATCTGCGTACCCAGAGATAAACACATTTACAAAGACTTTCTCTCTTTTTGGAGTTTGACATGGAGAGCAGAGGCATAAGACTTGCCCAGGAGGATAGCATGACTGTTGATAGAGCCATACTAACTGTAAATAGCCTTGGTGACATTTTTTAGTGTAACAGATTGCCCCCTAAAGTGCGAAGCCTGTAGTAGATTAGGGTTTTGTATTATCTAGGAAGGTGTGAAGCGCTTTATCATTTCAAGGATTATCTCGTGGAGAGCCTGGTGAGAACCTGCAATTTTCAACACAAAATACATGTATAAGATTATATCATCGCTGAGGTAGGCATTCCCATACTCAGATAAAACTTTAACTAACAGACTAACTACTCTGATACAGGAATGATCTTGCAGTACATCATAATCATAGACTTGCGTAGAGACAGTATGGAAGCAACCATCTATTTATAATTGGTCTACTATATAATGAATACAAAACTCCTCGCAGCGTGGATGGTGGGAACTAGATCCAGGGTCTTCATTTCTACTTCCCAAATTGGTACGATTCTAGCCATGCGAATAAATGAGTTGATGTCGAACATGGTAGAAACCACTTGATTACCAGTCGATGATGTAAACTGTTAACAAGTGTGAGAGAGACCACCAGTAATGTCAATGGTTCTCAAAGTACCCAGTACAATCCATGAGATGTGAATGAATGAGTTGATGTCGAACATTTCACGGAATCCTTCGATCGAAAGTCAATGATGTAAACTGACGTCAAAGGCGAGAAACCTGCCATTGATGCATGCAGATTCAAGGTACTGACGATTTCTAAGTCATCTCTCTAGATAATGTGCTGATGTCGATAGAAAGCGACCCGTTGCAGGCAAGCCCACAACACGAAATCATTGTTCAAGTTGAAGAAATGTTGCTGTAAGGACTGACTCAGGGATGGTCAAATGGATGACAAGTATTTTTGCAGATGAAAGTTTTGTTTGCAGACCTCTTGAACACATAACGACACAACAGATGGCTTGGTAACGAATGACTCAAAGTTAATCCCGGAACTCGGCTGAAGACTTTCAAAGTGGTTTGATCAACTGTGAGGCAAAGGATTTCCCAACCCAGGTGAATGAAAAGTGTCGTGTTCAAGAGTGGTAATAAGGTTTCTTCTGAGACAAAGGATAACAAATAGGCTCATTCTTCTCTCTTTTCCCCCACCATTTCTGGCAAGTACCTCTTTATTTTTACAAGCTTGAGGAGGATAACATATGCTTGATTATAAGCTCATCCTTCGGATGAGTCCAACCTAGTTTTGATTCGAACCCTAGGAAGGAGTGGTTCGTTCCTGTTTGTAATTGAACAGGCCCTTTACTGTGAAATTTTAATGAGCCCAGTATAGGAGAAACTCGGCGTTTTTCAATTTTAGAGAGTCTGAAAAACTTAAGAAGACTCCAGGTTGAACTTTTTCGTAAATTTGTGTCCCCCAAGCCCGAAAAAGTATAAAATAATACCTGGGAGAACCGCTTGATCTTGCGACCAAGGAGTACTTTCATGATTAGTGCCACTGACCTGAAAAGTAAAAAGCGATCAAGGACACGTCATTTTATTTCCTTATCGAGTTTGAAACGACAAAAACCCGGCAACCTTTTCCTGTTTTTACGGTCAGAAAAGAGCTATAAGGGGACCGTCTTTTAATTCCGTTTTAACGAGTGTAAAAGAAACGCTCGGCAATCTTTTCATGTTTTAGGAGTCAAAAAAGAGCTTAAAAGATGACTCTGATGTTTTGGTTCGTGAAAAATGATGATTTTACCCTAAAGTCCTTTTGTCCTGCACAAAAACAACACATTACTCATACCTGTTTAAGATGGGCAAAAATACATTGAAAAATATCTTTCATGGTGAAAAATAAACAAAATTAGCAATCATTCATCCAAAAAACCTATAAAAAGACCTTTTACCATGTCATTTTTACCATTTCACTGTTGAGGTTGAGAAAAGGGCTTTTGACAAGAAACTTCCTGTGGATATTGCGGAGAATCCGACCGTCAGAATCGAACGCCGTCTCATCAGGTATTCTACAACATCCTTCTCTTGCTTTCATCCATTTAAAATTCATTTTTAGGTTTTTATTTGATTTTTTTGGAGGTCTTGGGGTTTCAAGATGCGCCTTCGGGGTACGCAGGTCATGCACTGCTGACCTGCGTACCCCGATATTTTCTCAATGGGGCAAATACCGGGCGTACGCACCTGGCCTTAAGGAAGCTGCGTCCAGATGCTCTGTTCCTAAAGCCGGGGTGCGTACCCCGCAAAACACGTTTTGAAACCCTCATTTCTCCAAAATATACCAAAATTTTAAAATTTTATGGACTCTAATAGATGTTTTATGATGTGCAGGGTGCACACCATGCTTGATTGGCATGAAAGAGAACACAAGGACATTGATTTGGCCGCAATTGGTCATCAACCTTCTATTGATGCGTTAAAAGCATGCGGTCTATACAAATACTGGGCCATACCTGGCATGAGGGCCAGGTGCCATTCCTTGAGTGGCTGGTTGAAAGGTGGAACATTCAGGATCAATGCTTTCTACATCGGAGAGAACCAGCTCGAGATAGAGCCCTCCGACATATATTTTCTCTCTGGCTTGCCTAATAGGGGCGAGCAACTGACTCTTGTCGGGACTAGGCCGGGTGGCCAATCCCTTGCTAGCCTCCGGCTAGAGTGGTGCAACAATCAAAACTAGGAGAAAGGGATAGAAATCAAGTACATATCCCTGCCGAACATATGGTGATAGCCTTTACTGTTACCAGACTCTGCAGCGCAGCCGCCTTGCACATTGCCACCGGGTCCCAAATGCGGATGGCGATAGATTGCTACCGAGGCACCATTTTCAACTGGTGCGATGCTGTGTTGGCCAATATGAAGGGCCAACTAACCAGGGCAAAGAACGGACAACTAAAGACCTTTGGATATGGCCCTTTAGTTGTGAGCTTTGCCTAGAGAGAGTTCCAATGCTGATCCCCCAGCATCTTACTGTTCCAGTTGGGGCTCCTCGGGACCCTAAGTTGACGAGATGGGTTGCGGTAATTGGCCCGACATCCTGATGAGGGGCGCGACAGTTGTTCGATTTCTTGATGGTTACTTTCACTGGCTAGAGGACCAGGTCTTTGCTATTCAAGACTTTCCCTATGCCGGAATGGATTTTCGGAATGATCCGGACATGGTTCTTCCACAGGGAGAACAGTGGGACGACAGAGGTATTCCATTTTTCACAAGTTTTTTAAATTATCCATTTTTTTTTTTGTTTTTTATATATATCGTCTCAAAACTGACAGCACAATTTTCAAAATGCAGATGTAGGTCCACGGCGTCCGGCCAACCTCCGGGCTTTTGAGAGGAGAGTACCAGCTGTACCAGCACCAGCCCCACAGGATGCGGCCGCAGAGACCTTAGCCGAGCTGGAACAGGATCTAGAGTGTCTGACGGCGGGTATACCAGAGACCACCATAGATGACATTCCTATTCGACTTCAGCGCTATGTGGTCGCAGTCCCAGGACCTTTCAGGAGGTTCCTGTGTAGGGTAGCGTGGGCAGTGGTCTCGTATAGAGAGCACCATCAGTGATTGGCTAGTCACTTTTGTAGACACATATGACATTTTTGGTTTTTTGTACTTATCATTTTTGCCGATCATAAGGTGTTTTTCAACCTATGATCGAAGACGATATATATTTTTGACACACTCCTATCTATATATATATATATCATTATTACCGACTTATCTTGTTTAACATATGTGATGAAATGTTTTTAAATTTACTTGCATGATTATCGCAAATGTCTGTCCAACATTCGAGAAGCAATTGCATCTGCTAATGTATTTAAAGACCTTGGAATATGCTGATATTCAATGTAATCAAATTCACGTTCCAAGAGACGCACTCTCAAAAACAACCTTAATAACACAGGGTTCCTAATGGCATATACTCTATTAAACTGTAATACAACAAGTTCAGAATCTAACCTCACTATCAAATGTCGAATTCCAAATGAAATAGATTCAGACAATAATTCAACCACTGCACTGTATTCTGCAATGTTGTTCGTTGTTTGACCGAGGCTCACCCCATGCATAGAAACTAACTCGTCAGAGGGCGAATAGATAACCCAAGCTGCGGAAGAGATATTATGTGTACTACGACAAGCACCATCGGCAAATCCAATGTACGTTTGGAGAGGCGTCGACATCTGCAATATCAGAGAGTAAAACCAAGATAAGCCAGAATAACGACGAAAACACACTTTATAAGCTAAGCACACTATCTAAACTAACAAACATACTAGCTAGAAAGAAAACCTAACCTAACTAAAAATTCTCCATACCCACCATTTAAGCATAATACCTCTTTAGGTAAAGTCCATTTCTGGGTTTACCCAAAGAGTCCCCATCAAAATCTACCAGCTCATAGGCCCTTTTGCTAGCTTTCGCTTTACAATGTAGGGTCCATGCCACATAGGGAACGAATTTTCCAGCACCTAGCTTATCGTTAGCTTGATCATATAATAGCACTAGGTCTCCCTCCGAAAAACTTCGAGGGTTACATTTCTATCATACTGAGCTTTCATTCGCTTCGCGTGAGTCTCGATTGCCAATGCAGCGTCACGTCGAGTCTCATCTAATTGAGCTAAGTATAATAAACGTTTCTCCTCTTCGGAAGTAGCTGGGAGTAATTCGACAGCCATTTGAAGTGATGGGATTTCGCATTCAATGGGTAACACAGCTTCCAAGCCATAAACTAGCTGGAAAGGAGTGAACCCTGTTGAAGTTTTCACTGAAGGTTCGGTATGCCCATAGCGCTGAAAAAAACATGTTGTGCCAATTCGACCGATGAATACCAATGATTCGTCGGATCATGATAACCAGAACTTTGTTGATAGACTCAACCAAACCGTTGGCTTGCGGATAATAAGGAGTAGAGCTATCGTGGCGCAAACCAAGCTGGCTTGTAAGCTCAGTCATCATGATGTTTCGAAAATGGCTCCCATGGTCAGTGATGATCGCTTGCGGGACACCAAACCTAGTTATAATGTGATTGAATACGAAAACTGCAGCTGTTTTGCCGCTTGCGTCGAATGTAGGCATCGCCTCGCCCATTTAGTAAAATAATCAACCGCGAGGATGATATACGCATGCCCCCCCGCCGAGTGAGGGTTACAAGTAATAAAATCGATACCCCATTTGGCGAAAGGACCAACGGAAATTATAGGATGGAGAGGAGCAGGTGGTGCGCGCATCTTGCGATCAAACACTTGACAGTTGTGGCATTTTCGGACCGCAATGATACAATCTTTAAACATGGATGGCCAGAAATAGCCAGCACGCAACACCTTCTGAGCTGTGGCATACCCAGACATATGACCGCCACACGCTCCAGAGTGACAATCATTCAAAACTCTCTCAGCCTCTTCGTGAGTTAAACAACGTCGAAAAACCAAGTCTGCCCCCCGGCGATAAAGTGTATCTCTAATAATTCTGTATTGCTGGGATTGAAACCGAATTTTTCGACGCTCCGACTTTGAAGCTTCAGGCCGAAAGGTTTGGGTTTGGAGATAGATGATTATATCCCCATACCACGGATCTAAAGTACTGATAAGAAACAAAGATTCGTCCGCAATGGACTCCTCTGCCACAGTCTCTGTGTCAGTACGCGGGAAATCACACATCAATTCCGCAAAAACTAAGGATTTCTTAGACTTGGACTTCTCGAACTCCAAGTCGAACTCTTGCAGGATAACGATCCATTTAGAGTACTTGCCCCCTAGCAGTTGTTTAGTCAAAATATAAATCATAGGGTTGCAATCCGAAATAACTGTAGTTTTACGGAGAAGAATGTAGTGACGAAAACGTTGGACAGCTTGAACGGCTGCCAGGGCCAATTTCTCCACATGCGAATATTTTAGCTCAGTGGGGTTTAACGTCCTACTAAGATAATATATCACATGTTCCGTTCCGAATTCATCTTCTTGGACTAACACCATTCCAATAGTGGAATGCGAAGCTGCGAGGTATAAGAAGTAGTCCTGGTTGTAGTTGGGAGGATGCAACAACGGTGCATGGGTCAACGCGTGCTTAAGTGCATCAAAAGATTGTTGGGCAATCTCGTCCCAAAAGAATTGAGCGTTCTGTTTCAACAACCGTGTAAAACCCTTAGTGACCTCGGCGTAGTTTGGAATGAATCGGCGTAAAAAGTTTGCTTTCCCTTGCAAACTTTGGAGTTGGCGCAAACTCGAAGGAGGAGGCAATTTGATGATAGCTTCGACCTTCGAGGGATCGACGCGAATGCTGGCTTTTGAAACAACAAATCCCAGCAATCGACCCACTTCTATACAAAATACACACTTGTGCGGATTCAACCGAATACGATAATGCCTACACCTCATAAAGATTGCTCGTAAGTGGACAAGGTGATCAGCTCGATGTAAAGAATGAGCAGGCAAATCATCGAGGTAGGGTTGCACAATGTGCTTGATGTCATGAAATGCATAAGACATCGCCCGTTGAAAAGTGGCTCCGGCATTCTTAAGCCCAAAAGGTAATTTTCAATAAGCAAATGTCCCCCATGGACAAATGAATGCCGTTTTTGGTTGATCGGCAGGTAGAATATTGATTTGATTATAGCCCGAAAAACCATCCATAAAGGAAAACATTTCACTTCCGGCACAATCATCAATTATTTGATCGATATAGGGCGTAGGATAGTTGTCTTTTGGACAAGCTCGATTTATATCCCTATAGTCGATACAGATTCTTATTGTTCCTTGTTTCTTGTTAACCGGAACAATATTCGATACCCAATCTGTTAACGGGATTGGATAAATGAAACCTGCTTTCAACAGCTTTTTGACTTCTGCTTTAATCGCAGCTGCTTTTCGAGGGTGAATCTGACGCAACCGTTGCCGGACGGGTTTAGCGTCCGGGTAGGTCTTTATTTCATGAACAACAATGGCAGGATCGATTCCTGGCATTTCCTCGTAAGACCAGGCAAACACATCGCGGAATTCTTGGAATAGGGCCTTGTAAGTTTGAATTTCATCTTCTGTACATGAGGCACCTATATGAATGTTTTCCTCAATTCCGGGCTTCACTGAAATGTCAATGGGAATAGTGCGAGAAATATTCCCTAAATTCAACTCTGAATCAGGATGTTTCGTTGGATTCTGAGCGTCTTTGACATATTCAGCGGTAAAAATAGATGAAAAATCATTTTCAAAGTCATCACTCTCAGGTAAAAACGAAGATCTATGATGAAGATCTTCCCATGGTAGATCGTCTACACTGAGGATTTCGCGAAGTTGTTCGTCAGATGACACGACTTCAGGAAACGTTATCCGTTCTGAGGTTGATGTGAAAAGTGATTCCTCACTGACCACATTCATTTGGTCGATTTGGGTTGAACGCGAGTCGGTAAAAGACACGACGGCTTCATAAGCAATTTCATATGGACTCAAAGGCATAGCATCACCGAATGAGTCTGTCTCAGATTCAGATGGGACAATCCAAGGATCGTCGTAAATAATGGTGTCTAATGTAATCATATGAATTGATGCAAATGAAGGGTCTGCGTTGATTGGAGGGAAAGGAAAAGTTCCCAGTAAACCGGAATCTTTAACTAAACCTACGCCAACGTCCCTATAGGGGATTTTTGTCTTACCGACATGCTGGATACTCTCTGAAGAGGCTGGGTCGGATGAAAAGTATGTCAGCTGATCAATTGTCACGATCTTGCCGTTATGTGGAAACTTTATTACTCTGAAGACCGATGAAACGACCGCTGTCATAGCATATGACCAACTTCGACCCAAAAGAAGGTTGTAGTCTAGAGGGGCATCAACCACCTCCACATCCAGACTAACGGTTTTACCTTCTACCCCTATAGGCAATTCCTGTAGAATACCAAACGGACGGAACCCACGGCCATCAAAGGCCTTAAGGATGGTCGGGGATTGGTTCAGCGAAGGAGAACCAAGTGATCTCCAACACTGAATCGACATAATACACGTGGAAGTTCCCTCATCAATTACAGTCCGATGAATAGGCCTGTTTTTGACTATCACTGGAATCTGGAAAGCCATTTGATGGGGTAGGCGCGGTGTACTATTTTCTAGATCGAAGATTATCAGATTCGGGTCCTGAACATCAACAGCTCCGATAGCCGACAAAAGTAATTTTCGTTGTGCTGGGCATGATTGCAGCACTTCTAAAGCCGACATTGCTGAGGGTGAAACAGCTAAGTCCTCAACAATGTTGTAATTCTGGGCCGCTCTCGCATGTGGATTGAAAGCAGACCTTCGAAGTACACCCTTGGCGGGCGGTTTGATTACTAATTCCGGGTTAGGTTTTTCGATCTGTAGTGGATCGGAACCAGGAGCTGAGGTTGATGGATTAGAATGAGAAGATTCTGCTTCCTTACCATCAACAGGATTCTTACTACCATAATCTTGCGACCGAGTCGCAATCCTCACATGAGACATCATCAAAATGGGTTCTTCACTGGCAGTCGAGGAAGAACCTATCATTTTACTCTCCTGCTTTGGAAATGGATCTTTCAACACAATAGGAGTGGGAGAACCTTTGACTATTTTCACAACCTCGGCCCGATGAGGGCAATCTCTTGTAAAATGATCCTCTTCACAAATAAGACAAGGATATCGAGGTTTGCGCTTTTTGTCATGGGTTTCCGACTTTTCTGTTTTCTCCTTCGGAGCCTTGTCTGCTTTAGCCTTCTTCTTTCCTTTCTTCTTTCCACCGTTTTTTGATTTGGCCGTAGATGACTCTACAGCGTGAATATCGGCGGAAAGTTCAGGAGAAGACTCTCCTGTCGGGGAATCAGGCAAGGTGATTATAGGAGTAGTAGAATTCTTGGAAGACTTCTTCTTGCTATTTGTGTTCACCGTACCAATCATACCATCAGCGGCATGAGATCCTGAAGGAGCAGCAGCGATTTGATTTGATTTTGGAAGATCTGGGATCTTCTCATGTAACGTACCCGACTGAGTATAAACTAAGTCAAGGTACTGCGCCTGAGCAATGACTTGCTCCTCAGTAACTACTCCGGCCTTAGCTACATCTTCAGTAATCTTCGGTAATAATGATTTAACAAACCATTCAGCTAAGATTTGGTCCGGAATAAAAACTTTCACTAACCTTCTTCGACGTCTCCACTCATGAATGTGATCGGAAATATACGTGGACGTCGATTGTTTTAGTGAAGTTAATAACTCCGTGCCGTTATCGTATCTGACCGGCAACTGAAAGTGAGTTAAGAACGAGGTAGCTAACTGGCTAAAATTGTAAAAAGAGGCCCGTGGTAACTCAATGTACCACTTCGCCGCGAGACCAATGAGTGTACGCTGGAAAAGACGTAAGCAGATCGAATCATCCGAGATAGAATTGGAAGCACACCAGAGGTGGTAAGTCATCACGTGATTGGACGGATCCTCTCCAGGCTTACCTTTGAACTTGGGTATATCACTGGGCAACTTATTTGGCATTGGTGGACATAACGGAAGATATTGAATTGGATCATTCGTTAGGCGCGTCAAGTCTGGTAAATCCAAAGTTGCGATAAATGGTAACTGCCGGTTAAGATCTCTAAAACTCTGGGTCACAAGACCAGTCCCAAGAGGAGGATATCCAGGATAACTTGGAACAGGGATCGCATTCGGGATATTATATCCTCCTGGAAAGCCAGGATTAACCAGACCGTATCGGGGTTGTTGAGGTTGTTGATAAGTGTACCCAGGATACGGTTGATACTGGTAAACCGGTTGCTGGACAGCTTGCCCATATTGGTACTTTCCCTGGTACGGTTGATGAAAAAATTGCGGTTGAGTAGTGACAACCGTACTTATACCAGGCTGACCTACAGGCATCTGAACCGTAGTTTGAATGGTAGATCCAGATAGGGGTAAAGATGTCTGAGGAGTAGTTACAGAGACAGTAGAAACAGGAGCTATCGATACTCCAGAAGTAAGTGCGGCAGATGTTGCGGTAGTTGCTGCAGCCATTTGAGATGGAGTACTAGGTGCAATTGGCGGCTGAGTAACTACCGAAGTTACAGAAGTTTGAACATTTGACTGGACAGGTTGCGGTTGCTGGGGTGAACCAGAAACCACGGGTTGTCCAGTTTGAGGTACCAACTGTATACTTGGCTGCAACACCTGTTGACCCTGTGATGGATCCCACACTATCATTCCGGGGTATTGACCCGTAACAGGTTGAGGATACTGAGATCCATAACCGGATTGAGGATAGGATTGATAACTGAAAGGTACAGTTCCCATACCTTGAACATACGACCGACCTTGAGGTGGTTGATAACCTTGACTCGAGTATTGACCTTGAGGTTGATAAACTTGGGGTAAATACTGATACTGGGGTTGACCTTGACCTTGAGGTTGATACCCTTGATGTTGATACCCTTGGGGTTGATACCCTTGAGGTAAATATTGATACTGAGGTTGACCTTGGGGTACATATTGAGGCTAGGGTTGACCTTGAGGCATGTATTGCACCATACGTACATACTGACCTTGAGGCTGCCCCCCAGACACAATTTGTGTACCTTGAGGTTGCCCGCCAGGCGTTAATTGAGGCTGCCCCCCAAGCGGTAATTGGCCACCTTGAGGTTGAGAAACGGGAACTGATCCTGACATCATGTAAATGTCTCCTACACCCAACGGTTTATTACCATTGTTTCCAGCTAATAACCCATGATCAATGGGTTGAGGAGATGCCCCCGCAAAGGTACCAGAAAGTGACTGATACCCGGTGGGAACAGAAGGACCGTCGTGTAAGAAATATTCAGGAGATTGAGTGAACACGGACGACTGACCAGACATATTTACAGGAGTATAAATACCTCCAGGTGGAAAAGGAGTACGAGGTGGAGTAAAACCTACCCCTGAGTTGTCTAAATAATTGGTTAACGAAAGGTACCAAGTAGTACTTCTAGGAGGACTGTAAAAGATAGATTCACGCTCCCTAAGCTCAATAGTAGGTTGATCTTCAAGGGTAGATATGCCTAATTCTTCCTCTGGAGCAAGTTCTTCAATAGCTATCAAACCAGTAGGAAGATTTTCGGTGATGACTCTTTCTACCCTGGGTGAATCTGGTACACTAGAAGTTGGAGTAACAGGTTCAGATATTTCAGGTTCTTCGCCTATATCACTAGTAGATGAAAAACTACCAGCAAGCTCAGAAACTGTAACAGCTTCAGGATTATAACCTGTCTCTAGACTTTGGTAATCTGGATGGACTACCAAGGAAGACTCTCCTTCTTCAGGTGAACCTACTCTACTGCCACTAGGAGGAGTTACAAGGACCTTCAATCCTTCATACTGACCCGGGACGTCTTCAGGAGGTCCACCCCGTGATCTACGAAGTTTCCTCAACAAATCAGTTCCGGTAACAATCTCAGGTGACTTGCCCTGAAGTCTACGGGACTGTCTCGGTAATTCCGCCACAGCTAAAAACTTTTAACTACTACACACGAAAACAAAGTAAAATCTCAAATCAAACCACCTAAAGTCGCTAAAGAACCAAACAAATTTGAATCACACGCCTAAAGAATCTAGGGCGTCAAACCAAGCACAAACAGTAGCCTTCCAGACCGAAAACGCTAGTTGGAGATGAAACCCAACATCGCCGGATTCAGTACAGAAGTGGCGGGTGGAACAGTTACCCCGGCAGCCTGCTTAATGAATAGACCGGCACAAGTTCCTCCAATTTAACCGTCTCGAGTGAAGTGAACCCCCCGAAAAATCCAAGTGAGTCTAGCCGACGTCTGCTCCAGGTACAGTGGGATCTTCCCTCCACCGTCACCTCAGTAGAATCCTAAAGATAATGGTCACTAAGGTTACCCACCGCAACAAATGCACCTGGGGGAACAGTCTACACTCCGACAGCACGCAAGGGCAGAGTATCAAGCTCAATCCCCTTGTCGTTTCCTTGACAATAATCCAAGGTTTACCGACAAGTGACCCCTGGCTCCTCGACAATGGTTAATCCGAGGTTTACCGTTTGTAATACGTTCGTGTCTGGCGTCGTTCCCAACGAGGGAGGATTGATCCCCTCACTGGTTCGGACACGAGTTCGTGCTACTCCTTTAAGAGGAGCTTTCCGAGAGTACAAATGAGACAATTGGATTTATTCTATCACAAGATAAGCTACTTGTTTGGTTTTGTTGTCTTGGAGAGTTAATTACTCTCCTACTCCAAGACACTAGCCTGATCTAAATTGGTGTTTCAGAGCCCTAGTAAATAAAAGTTACTAAGTTGATTTTACTTTAAGCGTTAATTTTATGGTTTTCTTTAAAGACAAAAGGTAGCGGAAATGAAACCAATGGTGTGTAGACTCGACTCAAACCACTACAAAGATGCACCTAAGATGATTTACGCTACTTTTCTCTTTCAATGAAACTCCTAACTAAGAGAGTTGGAAAATGCAAATTTTATAGAAAACAACTTTCTTAGTAAAGACAATCAAAGAAACAATTCTCTTTATCTTTCCAAGCATACAAACATGACCACTCCTTACGTGCACGAAAAATTCTTTTTCTTTCAAAATACTCCAAAGCTACTTGAAACAAGACTTTTCAAAGGAGATGTTTTTGTATTTTTTTTTTTATTTAATAAAGCATATAAATCTATTTTAACGAAAATCAATCTCAAAATCTATAAAATCTATGAAAAATTGACTCACAAGCAAATCAAAAGGAAATTTACTCTAAAGCAAACCTAACGAGGCAAAAGCCTACAAGGATGATTCTAGGTTGTTTTACTTGACCACAATCAAGCCAAGGACCAGCTAATGCAGAATCAAAAACCAGTCAAAACAAAACTCAAATCTTTTTGTTCTTTTTGTAAAATGGAATTCAATACTCAATCAACAAGCACTTCAAAATTTGCCAAAGAGACAACTCAAATGTAAGTTGCTCTCACAGGTAGACTTTATGACAGGTCCGACTCCTAAGAAGGCTGACAAAACCAGAGAGATCTAAGGCTTGACAACTTCTACCGCCAAAGTCACTACAGGACCTACTCAAAAATCAAACCCTAGGGCTTAAACTTCTATGAAATCCACTAAAACACTCAATGCTATCGAAACAAGTTCAGGTGAAGATCTTTGATAGGAGACTAATGGATCTGGGCAGTAAAAACTAAGAAAAAGCAAAATCTAAGAGGAAAAATGTAAAAAATGGAAATTTCTTAATTTTTAGCAGGGTATGCAGGCAACCTGTTAAGACAGGTGTGGGCCCGCTCTGCGCACACAGCAACAGTGCATACAGGTACGCATTGTGCAATACTCAGAGGGTGCGTACTACTGGAAAAGCCAAGAAAAACTAAATCTAATTTATCCCTAAGCTAGCCCACCCAAATACAAAGTGACACAGCCAAAAACCAGAAAATAAATGACTTTTCTCAGATCAAAGTTGCATACAAAGGAAAAAAATTTCACATCAATGGAGTCCCCAGTGGAGTCGCCATTTTGTCAGGCAGAAAGAGTCGATAGTGCGGACACAACCAACCTCCCTAGGAGCCTAAGACTCTCTAGTGACAAACAAGACAAATGAGAGAAATCCTTCTCTAAACATGCATTTACCATACAAGCAATCAAGTGTTTAGATCCTACCAGTAGTCCAACGCTATTGTAGCAGTCTAGCCTCGCCGATCCGGATGAGCTCCTCCTTCACTTCGAAACCTGCATTCACTAAAAATCAAACAATTAAATAGCACTTGATAATCTCATAAAATAAAACATATTTAACATATAGACCAAGGAGTACATGAAACAACTCATAAATAACAAGTTATTGAGAAGAATGGACTCATTTGCATTAATAGGAAACAAAAGGAACAATTACAACCTGAGCCTTGGTGTTGTACAAGTCCCTCCCAGGGTCCATCAAGAGTTCTCCTTTACTTTGACAAAGCTCACCCACTTCCAAATGAAACAAGAAAGGATGGGAATCTCTCCTCACAAGCTTCTAAATGGGAGTCCTCATTCCAGCAGCATCTACCCTCAGAAATGTTTAGCTTTCAACCTCCCCTCCTTCTGGCCCAATGCCTGTATTTATAGTGCTCAAGAGGAAGTTAATCAGGTCCACCATCAATGGGATAATCCCCTCTTTGGATGGGATAACTCCTCTCTTGATGGGATAAGTTCCTCTTTCATAGGGGTACATGAACCATCTGGAGGTGCTCAATACACATCGAACAACCTTCTAGAATGCTCTAGAAATGACCACAAGTAATTTTTAAAGATGAAACTCGCGCCTTTTGACCTTTACAGGTGTACGCACCTGCCCCTTTACATACAGAGCGTACAAGTACGCAGTTTTTGTGAACATTAGGTGCGTATACGCAGGTAAGGCCGAGAGAATCTGCGTACCCAGAGATAAACACATTTACAAAGACTTTCTCTCTTTTTGGAGTTTGACATGGAGAGCAGAGGCATAAGACTTGCCCAGGAGGATAGCATGACTGTTGATAGAGCCATACTAACTGTAAATAGCCATGGTGATATTTTTTAGTGTAACAAATCCCCTTGAAACGAGACCGCGGATTGACAATATACTCATGAAATACAGAAAAAAGAAATACAACAACAAGGGTAAGCAAGTAACCAAGCCATGATTGAGTCTTCCAGTTGTCGAACAGTAGGGTCACCTCTCTCCCCTAGTAAAATGTCATTTGCATCATCTTGGAGGTCTCGAGTTCGAATTGGGATGAAACCCTTTTCCATAATTTCGTTCGAAATGCCCCTAACAGATCCAATTTAGGGTCTGGTCGTCGATATCAAAATAGATAAAAAGTATACCATTCTGATGTGGTATGTTCTTCTCCAACTCGTCCAAGACTGCCCTCCCTCCAGCATGTATACAAAAATGCTCAAATGCAAGCTTGAAATCAGGAATGTATGGCTTGATATTCATCTTCATAAGTTTTCTTCCACACCAAAAACCGTTGCTGACACAAATCAGATGTTAGAAAATTATATATTATGGAGCAATGGAACACATAAAATATTGCAGAAATATAAACACAGAAAGTGCATAAAACAAGAGAGACATAGATATACATGGTTCACCCAGTTTGGGCTACGTCCACCCCGAACAACCAGTCCTTCCTTTCTATTATCCAGCAAAATGAAGAGACACAACCTACAGTAGATCCGCTGTAATATCCTATGTTTTCTCTCACAGTCTCACCTCTCTATTTCCTGCTCATAGAATACACATATATCACACAACCTCAAATACAATGCCCTCATACAAAGAGAGGGGTTTCCTTCTAGGGCAAAAAACCATAAACTAAACATAAGTTCTACCGTCAGATCATCCACCTAATGAACGGACCAGATTGACTAGAAATTACTATACTTTTACAAGGCAATTTTGCAACTGTTTTTAGCTTCGAGGGCGCTGCCCCGAAACCCCCCGCCAGGGGGGGGCTCCCAAAGGTCGCAGCCGCCCCCCCTGGACCCCCCCTGCAGCGAATATTTTACCGGCGGCGTTTCCGCCCCCATTTTGAACTGGGGTCTAATGTGGCGATACCTTTGAATATAGAAGATAATTAGGCTCCACACCCAACAATCTCACACTTGGAGACTGATTGTAACAACTCCACCACTGCTCCATTTGCTGGACAAGGACTCCTCTTTGGACCTGGCTGTTTCTCATCTTCATCGTCATCCTTGAAGACCAATTGAAACTGAGCATATTCTTAGTTTCTCCCTGGTTACAACTTTTGTTAGCATATCTACAGGATTCTGGCTAGTGTTTATCTTTTCCTGCTTCAACTCTCCATCTTCCAACACTGATCGTATAAAATGGTACTTGAGTTGTATGTGTTTAGTCCTGGAATGAAATGTTGAGTTCTTTGCAAGATGAATGGCACTTTGGCTATCACTATATAACGTGCCCATATCATGCTCCTTACCCAATTCACCCATAAACCTTTGTAACCAAATCATTTCTTTACTAGCCTCTGTAGCAACAACATACTCTGCTTCTGTTGTTGAAATTGCAACAACACTTTGGATTTTTGAAACCCAACTGACAGCTGTTCCTCCAACAGTAAATACATATCCTGTAGTGCTCCTCCTGTTATCTCTGTCACCTGCCATACCTGCATCAACATATCCTTGTAGGGAGATGTTTGAACCACCAAAGCATAATGCTTGATTTGTGGTACCTTTCAAATATCTGAGAATCCATTTCACTGCCATCCAATGTTCCTTTCCTAGATTGTTCATGTACCTACTTACAACTCCCACTGCATGTGCAATATCAGGCCTTTTGCAGACCATTTCATACATTAATCTTCCAACCGCTGATGCATATGGAACTTTAGACATATAATCGATGTCTTCTTGGGTCTTTGGGCACATTTCCTTGCTAAGTTTGAAATGGCTAGCAAAAGGTGTACTAACTGGTTTTTCATTGTGCATGTTAAATCTTTTCAACACCTTTTGAATGTACTCATTCTGAGACAATGTTAATTTACGATTTTTCCTGTCTCTAGTTATTCTCATACCAAGGATTTGTTTTGCAGCTCCCAAATCCTTCATTGCAAATGAATTTGCCACGTTTCTTTTGAGAACATTTATTTCCTGCATGTTAGATCCTGCAACAAGCATGTCATCTACATACAATAATAATATAATATAGCTGCCATCATTTTGCTTTTTCAAATAAACAAAATGATCAGAGTGACATCTAGTATAACCTTGTTCAGACATAAACTTGTCAAATTTTAGATACCACTGCCTTGGAGCCTGTTTTAAGCCATACAAGCTCTTCTTCAACCTGCACACAAGTTTCTCCTTCCCTTTCACCTCATATCCTTGTGGCTGCTGCATATATATCTCTTCCTCCAAATCCCCATGGAGAAATGTTGTCTTTACATCTAACTGCTCAAGATGAAAATCTTCAGTTGCTACAAGACTTAAAATAGTTCTGATTGAAGTCATTTTAACAACAGGAGAAAATATTTCATCAAAATCAATACCTTTCTTCTGTGCAAACCCCTTCACCACAAGTCCAGCTTTATACCTCTGTTTCCTCCATCTTCTTCCTTCAGCCTGTAAACCCATTTATTCTTCAATGTAGTTTTTCCTATAGGCAACCTGACTAAATCCCAAGTCTGGTTATGCATTAAGGAGTCCATCTCTTCTTCCATGGCTACCTCCCACTTCTTCCTGCTTTCAACCTGCATTGCTTCTTCATAACATTCGGGTTCACCGGACTCAGTGAACAATAAATAATATAATGAAGGAGAGTATCGTTCAGGGGATCTACTTATCCTGGTATATCTTCTAACACCACTTTCAGGTGTTTGGGGTGCCTGTTGTTGTTGTGGTGGTTGCTGTTGTTGTGGTTGTTGATTATTATTATTTTTCAGGCACCTTTACTTTTTAAGTGATTTCATCAAGAACTGTGTATTCCTTGTTTTCCTTTTCCTATTTCTTTTCCTGCAACTGATTCTTATACAAGACCTTTTCATTGAATATTACATCTCTGCTCCTAATGATTTTGTGATTTTCGTAATTATATAAGTGATAACCAAAATCATTAACACCATATCCAATAAAGGTACATTTCTTTGACTTTGCCTCAAGCTTTGTTCTATTTTCTTTATCAATATGGACAAAGGCCTCACAACCAAAAGGCTTTAAAATAGAGTAGTTTACCTTTTTACCTATCCATGCTTCCTCAGGAACACCACCATCTAAGGAACTTGAAGGCCCTCTGTTTATTAGATAAACAGCAGTGTCTACAGCATCTGCCCAAAACTATAAAGGCAATCCTGCACGCAATCTCATGCACCTTGCACACTCCATGATTGTTCTGTTCATCCTTTCTGACACACCATTTTCTTGTGGTGTTCTTGGAACTGTCTTCTCTATGCGAATTCCATGCTCTGAACAGTACCTATCAAACTCTTTGTTGCAATATTCACCTCCATTGTCTGATCTAAGACACTTCAATTTCTTTCCTGTCTCAATCTCAACCAAAGCTTTCCATTTCTTGAAAGTATCAAATACATCAGAATTATTCTTAATACAATAAATCCAAGTTTTTCTAGTTGCATCATCAATAAAAGTAACATAATAATGAGAGCCACTGAGAGATGATACATGAGCAGGTCCCCATACATCTGTATGCACAAGCTCTAATTTTTCATTCTTCTTTTCTTTCCCAACTCTGAGAAATCTGACTCTCTTATGTTTTCCATAAATTCAATTCTCACAGAAGTCCAAATCAACATTCTTCAAACCCGGCAGCAAATTCCTTGAGTGAAGAATCTTCATCCCCTTTTCACTCATGTGTCCGAGCCTATGATGCCATAATGCTGCATCTGCTCCTTTGGAAGTTAAAGCATTAACAGAGTTAGAAATACCATTGCATAAATACAGTGTACCAACCTTTTCACCTTTTGCTATTATTAGGGCTCCTTTGGTGACCTTACAAGCTTTATCTGTGAAAGTTGTCACACAACCTTCACCGCCTAACTGCCCTGTTGAAATCAGATTTTTCTTTAGATCTGGAACATGCCTTACCTCCTTTAATAGCCATTGGTTTTCATTATGCTGTTTTACAAGAACCTTACCCATTCCAACGATTTTACAGGGTTTATCATCACCCAAACAAACTTGTCCAAAATCTCCTTGAACATAGTCATGAAAGTATTTCTTATCAGGTGTGGCACGGAATGAAGCCCCTGAATCTACCACCTAGGAATCAGTAATATTTTCGAAAGAAAGAATCAAACCATCTTGTAACACCTCACCTATCACATTTGCTTCATGATTGTTTTCTTGCTGTGCATCTCCTTCTTTTCCCTTCCGAGATCTACAGTCTTTCTTTAGGTGTCCTCTCTTTCCACATTTCCAGCACACTATCCCCGCCTGGACTTGGATCTACCTTTCCTTGATTTACTGCGATATCCTGAGCTCTTTCCTCTTTCCATTTTTCTTCCTCTAGACTCTGCACTCAAAGCATTTCCCGATGTCTCATCGGAGCTTTTCCGTCGCATTTCCTCGCTAAGGATAGCACCGACAACATCATCAAACTTTAAAGTACTAGATCCAAAAACAGAGTTACTAATGGCCATTACCAAACCATTCCAACTTTCTGGTAATGAGCACAAGAATAATAGAGCTCTAACTTCATCA
This sequence comes from Pinus tabuliformis, assembly GCA_031772625.1. Lineage (NCBI taxonomy): Eukaryota > Viridiplantae > Streptophyta > Pinopsida > Pinales > Pinaceae > Pinus > Pinus tabuliformis. Next base: position 102,724,816 of record CM062818.1, on the reverse strand, counting down.
TCAAAGTTTACCCCTACATAACTTAACTGACTTGTAACTGTATTAAAATCATTTAAATGGTCTGCAACAGATCCACCTTCTGACATCTTCATATTAAATAACCATTTCATAAGAAATACCTTGTTTGAGGCTGAGGGTTTTTCATATAGTTTCGACAACGCCTGAATCAAACCCTCTGTCGTGGTTTCCTTCGAAATGTTGAAGGTGACTGACGCAGCAAGGCACAACCGTATTGTTCCGAGTGCCTTTCTATCGAGAAGGTTCCATTCTTCGTCTGTCATACCCGTTGGCATCTTTGACTTTCCACCCAATGGTAGGTATAGATCTTTCTAATACAAATAATCTTCCATCTGCATCTTCCACAGTGAGAAGTTTTGGCCGTTAAATTTCTCGACCCTAAACTTACCATCTTCTGCCATTGCTCCCACTCGAACCAGGAACCCTTCTTTCCTGCGAGTTTATCAGCCAAATAGACCTTCGCTTCTGATACCAGTTGTTAGAAAATTATATATTATGGAGCAATGGAACACATAAAATATTGCAGAAATATAAACACAGAAAGCGCATAAAACAAGAGAGACACAGATATAGGTGGTTCACCCAGTTTGGGCTACGTCCACCCCAAATAGCCAGTCCTTCCTTTCTATTATCCAACAAAATGAAGAGACACAACCTACAGCAGATCCGCTGTAATATCCTTTGTTTTCTCTCACAGTCTCACCTCTCTATTTCCCGCTCACAGGATACACATATATCACACAACCTCAAATACAATGCCCTCATACAAAGAGAGGTGTTGCCTTCTAGGGAAAAAAACCTAAACTAAACATAATTTCTACCGTCAGATCATCCGCCTAATGAACGGCCCAGATTGACTAGAAATTACTATACTTTTACAAGGTAATTTTAGAGTTGTTTTTTGCTTTGGGGGCGCTGCCCCCGAAACCCCCCACCAGGGGGGGCTCCCAAAGGTCGCAGCCGCCCCCCCTGGACCCCCCCTGCAGCGAATATTTTATGGGCGGCGTTGCCGCCCCCATTGCAAACTGGGGTCCAATGTGGCGATACCTTTGAATATAGAAGATAATCAGGCTCCACACCCAACATCAAACAATCAGACAAGAAGACAGAGATACAAAAATTTTGAGAACCCGAATGAGAAAACAAGAAGCAGATACAAAAATTTGCAAACTTGAATGAGAAAAGGGGATTGGGCTCTAAAAATTTGAGAATCCAAACCAAAAATGACCTAAATACTACCACCCACTTTAATATACCCATAAAATTTTCCTGTGTTGCCTCATACCTCATGGCGAGTGACTCTCTTTCCGAGTGCTAGATGTTGCTACTCATAACAGAAAAACTTATCGTGTGCACAACTATCTCAAAGTCAGGGAGCCACAACCATCTTAAGGCCAGAAAACATCAACTATGTACAAATGATCGCCTGGTACCTTCAGAGTGCAATTTTCTCAACTGATTAGAATGTTTTTCACCGATGATCTAATGGCCGACGATTATTTAATCATCTAACAATCTATCTAACGGCCCACGTCGAGACACAGTGGCATAGAGGGGAGTTCATTTCAGAGGGGAACGCCTTACGACGTAATTATACATGGTGACATATATATATATATATATATATATATATATATATATATATATATATATATATATATATATATATATATATATATAGATTTTAGATAATAAATATTGCAAGTAAGAAACAAATTTAAAACCTAAATTATAGTTCTTTTTTGTGGTTTCGAATTGTTTTCTAAGTTGTTTTGAAGGGATTTTTTTTATGGTTTTCTTGGTTGGTTTTGGGATTTTCTAAGTTTTATAAATCATTTTTTTGTGGTTTTCGTGGTTTTTGTATGGTTTTTTTAAAATTAATTAATTAGTCTTCATGGCTTTTTTACATGATTATTATTATTTTTTTAATTAATTTGTTACAATTTGCAAAAAAAATTAAATAAGAAAGACACGATAGAATACCTACCTTCATTTGAGCCTCTGCAATGTTGGTGGGGTGGTGGGCGAGATTGATTTGAACGCTTCGTTACTCGATCGAGCTCTAATACTCTCAATCGAGCTACTGGCATACTCTCGATGTAGCTAACAATGTACACAATTCTCTAGCACAAAACACTTATGGCTCTTCAAAACTTTCCCTTACTCTGGTGCCATCAAAGGAGACCCTCTTGCGCTCTAGAAAGATCTAGATATAATAATTATCTTTATATTATCCTTTAAACTGCAATTCAATTTGCATGTATCATAATTTTCTTTTCACAGTTTTATAATTTAAGCTTAACATGTTTTTAAACATCAATAATACCTTCACCATAAGTTAATCACACATAAATGATTTGCATGTATCATAATTTTTTTTTCACATTTTTTATAATTTAAACTTATCACGTTTTTAAACATCAATAATACCTTCACCATAAGTTAATCCCTCATAAATGATTTGCATGTATCATAATTTTCTTTTCACATTTTTATATAATTTAAGCTTTACACATTTTTAAACATGAATAATACCTTCACCATAAGTTAATCCCCACAAAAATGATTATTATAATTGATGAAGTTAATATTTTCATATTATTCCCACAATAATATCTTAAATGTTTAGTGGATTTGGGATTAGAAACCATGTTTTTAAATATTTTGGGAATCACTATTATGAAAGTAAATTAATCCCCACATAAATGATTATTATAATTGATAAAGTTAATATTTTCATGTTCTTCCCACACTAATATCTTAAATGCTCAGTAGACTTAGGATTTGCAACCATGTTTTTAAATATTTTGGGAATCACTATTATGAAAGTGATATAAAATTTTATTGAAATGATAGGCTAAATAATAATACTTTATTTCTCAAATTATAATACAATTAAATATAAAATTAATATTTAAATTATTTTTTAAATATTAATTTTAATCAATATTTAAGTTTTTTTTTTTAAATTAAAAATTCCCTTCCTCTTTTATAAAAAAATATTATACATATAAAATTAATTTTTTAAAATTCCAACTTATAATAGTATTAGGAGCCCATGATATAAAATAGTTAATACACTATCAAAAATAGTTGATACATTAATAAAAACACTCCTTACACCGTGATCATTGACTCTGTGTTTCAATTACTTAAAAACACAGCTAAAAAATTATAATGATAATAGTGAAAATCTACCAAGATTATACTGAATTTTGACTAGTTACAAAATTTTAAGATATTAAGATATGAGATTTAATACTCATCCAACTATGTTCAATATTCAAATGTCACAAGGATTGAGGTTTACTTGTCATCTATTTGGGTTCAAATCTCATAAACGGTAATTTTGTGGGTATTGTGCAAGATAATAAAAAAATAGTGTAGGTCAGTTGTTACCCCAAATAAAAAAAATAGAAAGACAAGTGTGAGAGCACTCCACCAAGCCTAACCCGGACCTTGGGATGAATATTTACACATTTTACTTTAACAAGGAATTATTTGATTATAGAAAGATAAAAGTGTGTGTGAACACTCCACCAGGCCTAACGCGGACCTTGCGATGAATATTGACACGTTTTATTTTAACAAGGAATTATTTGATTTGCATTGAGAGAGCGAACCTTCATAGACTAATAAATATTTTGTTGAGTAAATGTTATTCTCATATAAATGCTCAGCTTTAAGATTCAGAATGTTCAACAACCTAAATGAGGAATTATTGATTTGTATGGACAGAGCGAACTTTCGTATACTAATAAATATCTTATTGGTTATTGATAATTTTTATATAAATGCTGAGTTTTAAGATTTAGAAGGTTCAACCACCTTGATAATGGAGTCCTAACCATGTACATCATCCTTTTGCATTTCAATAATAAATAGAGACGGTGTTATTAGTCCTATTATTATAAAGATGGGTTAATATTATGATAGCAATAATATGTCTGAATAATATATAATCATTATGTATGAATAATATGTACTAATAAGAGGTAGAATGGTATATGTATTTTTTGAAGTAATTAATATGGATTTATTTTAATTACGATTTTAAGATAAATTTAGAGGGATCTATTTTTTTATAAGCAAAGTAGATATTATTTAAATATTTGATATATTATTTAATTTTGGTTTTTTAGATTTTTGAAGTTTTTCGTTTTGATTGATATAAGTAAAATTTCAATTTTGATGACAATGTGCACTTTTAAATATCATAATGAGCTATAGATCGAATCTGTTGGCGCAATAATAATATTTATTTATTTTATATTTTTTAATTTTAGAGAAATTTATTTTTTATTATTATAATATGTTTTAAGAATATATAACTTAAAAATGAATGATTAGTTTAATGAATATGTATTAATATTAAATTAACTTTTTTTAGTTTTTAATGGATTTAGGAGGAATTTTTATTACTTTTATTTAAAATTAGGTTGAAAAAAATTAGAATTGCAGATTTTAGTAGCTAAGTTTATATGGAATGATTGTTATCTTCCCTATCTAGGCTCAATTCCCATTAATGACATGTTGATGTCTTAAGCCTCAAAGAAATTTCTAAAAGTATAACTATATAATTACATATAATTACATATGTAATTATATGTAATTAAGAGGCACTATATAATTACATAGAGACATATATAATCATGTATATCCAACAAGAGAGTTGTGTTGGAATATTGAAGAGATCCAAAAGCAATTTATAACCTAGAACCTCAAGATGAAAGGAAATACTCTCCACCCTATCCTCATTGAAGAAATCTTTTTCCCTATTGAAAGCATGGCTATGACTAGGTATCTTATGTATAAGAAGAAGTTATACAACATGGACACCAATAGGCCTTTTAAATTTGTTTCTAAATATAGCCAAAACCCACACCGTAGGCTCAAGAAAGGGCCTTAGATGGACCACTCTGAAATAAAGGAGGAAATAATCTTGATTTGAGGAGAAATTGTAGGGCAATAAATAGCTAGAGGGGAAAAATAAACTAAGATAGTAGAAGGAGATGAGCAATCCCAATCTCTAAAACCATACTTTTTTTTTGTCTTGACTCCCGTTAAGAAGAAAATGAACATTGCCAAGATAATAATTAATTTTCATGTGTTTCATAGTGAAGATAGGGATTAGATAAATTCTAAAAACGGCACGGGATGAAAGATTTCATCATGTGTGCTATCCTAATCCTAAAACAATCATGGGTCAAAAACACTTTCTCTTAAATTGACCATTTTATACTCACATTCAATCTAATTTTCAAAATATTTGTCACACTACCAACATCTCTTGTCGTTTTAATTCAATAAAATATGGTGGTGTTCTCTCACTTATTTTTTAGCATAGAAATTAAATGTTATAAAAAATCTCATTGAATTTCTCATATTCTGAAGATTGGGTAGACTATATAAGTCTTTGTGAATGGTAATAAAAATAATTATCATCATCCAACTATTTAAATAACTTTTGAAATTGTTGAATTTATTTATACACTTAAAAATAAGATTTATGTTAGAAAATATTATAATCTCATAAAAAAACCAAATTGCGAATTTTTGATAAAGAATCAGAGCATAAAACTTGAAAACATATAAAAGATAAAACATATAAACGGGAGAAAAAATTAATAAATAAAAATATTTTTATATAAATTATATATTAGAAATATTTTTTATTGAGTTAAAAATTGTATTGCCTTCAAAATTCAAGATACACCACTAGCAGAGCATCTGTCTAAAATAAACTGACCTCAATCCACCAAAGGAAATCCAAATTAGTTGGTTAGTAATAGGAGATATAGAGTTTCAACAAAAAGAGACTGCAATCTACCACAATGGTGTGATAACAAAACAAGACTACATGAGAATTTTTTTTTTTGTAAAATTGCATACTCAAGAGTCTAAAAATGTCACAAGAGTAGGGTCCCTTGCATTTGTACCAGTGGGCGTAGAGGGCTTTAGCTCACATTGGAGGTGACTTGGAAAGTGAGCATCTGATCTCTCCATACAAGAACATTGGTAGCATTGTACCCCTTGGATCTCATTTGGGGAGAAAATTATACCGCTCTTATCTTGATGTTTCTAATTAAGAACTCTGTCGAACAAAGTCTTCAACTGCTAGTGTAGAGTGATAGAATGCAGGTATTAGTTCCTTCTTCCTGTAGTATGACAAGTGTTAGCAAGAAAATTGGAGACCTCCTCCGTCATTTATGAATCTAAATAGGAATTTCCATTATTGATGGCCTAGCTCTCCAACTCACAAATCTCCTCTCGAATGCTAGGAGAAGACTTTGAGTGATATATAACAACTGCTTCCTCGACCTAGGTCTTAGCACACAACCAACCTTGTTGGCCACACCTGTCAGCTCCTCGGTAGCTGCTCATCTTCTAACAAGGCATTGATGGCAAATAAACAAGATAAAAGACACAATACAAGGGTCACACTTGAATCTCCCAAATGGCTTAACAACCAACCGATATCCCCCATGCCCCCCTCCCTCCTGAATAACAAACCAACAAAAATAGAGATAACAAGGCCCACAAGCCTCCCCAGGGAATCTAGAAACTAGAGAATGTTTGAATCCACAAGAAAAACCCTACAGGAAATCCAAATAACTAGGAAACCCTAGGGTGAAGAGTGTTTGCCAATGTGAAAATAGAGAGAAGTGTACCACAAGTCTTAAGCCACAAAATCCTCAACAAAAGAGGGACAATCCGAGTAATGGAAGATGTTATAAGAACCACCAAAGACCCAAATACCTTGAGATCAAGAGGACACAAAGAAAAAAGAACAAAGTCAAATGGACAACTAGAAAGGAACCAACTACTCACATAAACTAGAAGATAAAATTCATATAGTGGGAGGGAGACCCTCACCTAGAGAACACTACCCAAGAATTTCAGAGCTGACATATTCCTTATCCTTGGTAGTTGAAATATTGTGCCAACATGCTCCTTGTTACGAAGATTCAGTGCATGTGGTATCACATCTTCTAGAGCTATGATAGCTTCAACACCTCGAGCTGCATTGTCTTACACTCCCCCGAGCGGACAAAATGTGTATCCAAACAACAAAAGTAGGCAAGTTGGGATGCGAGTGTGGGTCATTGTGATTTCTGCAACAAAGGAAAACAACCCTCATGTAGGGAAAGACCAAAACTCACTCCATAATACCATCAAGCTAACCCCGGTTGCAAACTCCACTGTGAAAATGCCAAACTCCATATAGTAACCAAACAAGGCAAGTATCCTACAGAAAATGCATCATTTCCTCAAAGGAAATGAAAGATCACATACTTCATGCATCGGAAGAGCTGCCCATGCAACCCCTCTTAATTACAGTAGGAGGTGGAAGGCACCCTCCAAACCTTCACCCACATATGTACTTTCATTAATAGAAATAATTTTTGTTAATTAAAAAACTATATTAAAAAAATATAAATATAAATAATAGTAATAATAATTTAACACAACATAACCTTTCATTTGATTCATACAAATTTATATTATTTAAATAGTAATAAATTTGATATAAAATTTCACGGGGTAGGGTTAGAGCAGTGATATAAAATATTAAGTAAAGAAAATTTCTAGATTCAATTGTGTGTGGAAATGCCAAACCTCAACTCCTAAAGTAACTGTCCAAATCAGCACACTATAATACGAAACCCAAAATGAAATTGAGATTAAGCATGGTGTTTTTAGTATGAGAAGAAAAATTAAAATAAGCAGGGAAGAAAATTTGGTTAAAACATAGTAATATTCGATTAATTGCACTAAATTCTCCGCTATGTGGACATTGATGAAAGAGAATGGAACTTGCAATATCTCTGCCACAGACTTTAAAGAATGGTTTTGTGTCATATTTTAATGTCTAGATTTTAAATACTAAAATGAAATCATGCTTATCTAGCAAATCTAATTATATTGTTTGATTGACCAATTCAAGATGAGATATGTTCAATCAAGCATCGTCTTCAACCTCAGTGTTGCCCGCCTTCCCCGAGATATTACAGCGTTACCAGACCCCTGTGCTTAAACAATTGAATAAAATAATTATATTTACAGGCAGATCTGCATATTTGACTTTGTAGAGCTTTTAAAAATAAGCATGAAAGGTAGCTGGCCACAATCGCACGACATCATGCGATGAGCCCACAAAGTAGGAACGTGATAAATAGTCGCTCGGTTGCGTCCCAACAACGAAAAGAATCTCTTATTGGTTGGTTTTCGCTTCCTTTAAAGCATCTTCTCCTCATCTCTGAAATTTTATTATTATTCTGTTTCTTCATTCGCACTCTCTGCATTTCGATGCGCAGCGGCGACCATGCTTTTAAATTTTTCTGGTAAATCTGGTAATCCATCATGCTTGAGAGGATGCGGGTTCCTGTACTTCTGGGTGACGCTGCTCATTAATTTCACGGTCTCCTCCCCCTCAACAACAAAAGACGTTACAGTACTCGATGCTAATTCGCCAATATCGTTACATTCTGCGATCTCAAATGTTTCTCACAATGACGACGACGGCCTGTTGGATGGAGGTGCAATGAAAAGCAGGGTCGCCCGCCGAAGGAGAGTGCTGGTTTATGTGGAGGGCAAGGTCCTCTGTGAAAGAAATTGCATGAACAGCACTAAGGACATCAATCCTCTACATGGTATGGTGAAAATTTAAAATCAGATTTTATTTTAGTTTTGAATTTATTTCGATTATAGATTTGGGAACATTTTGGAATCTGGATTTAACAATTAACATTTTTCTATCTGTATTAGATTTCAAAATATTTCTAAAATCGGCAATCCACATAAAGAATTTTCTAGCTCTAGAATTTCAATAATATTTACTAATTGATTTAAGGGGAATCCTCCATTACAAATTTCTATTAGAAATCTCTCCAAAATCTCTCTATTACAAATTTTTCGAATATTTTGGAATCTGATGCTCAAAGAGATTAAACAATTACAGTCTTTCTAACTATTAGATTTCAAAATATTCTCAAAATTTACAATCCACATAAAAGTTCCTTAGCTCTGAAATTTCAATAACATTAACTAATTAATATGATTGGTGTGAATCCTCATTCCTGAATCTTTATTGTTTTCTGTACATGTTTAATTTCTTGACAGATTTTACAATAAACTAGAAGCTATTTTAATAGTTGCAAGAAAAATGGTAGTTATAAATACATTAAAAGAATCAAAAACAATGTTGTAACACATTTTTATTTAGATGGCAGATTTTGAAAATATATCAGAATCTAATAAACCAGAATAAATTGACTTAGTCAATTGTTTGAAAAATATTATATTAGAAAATAAATAAACAATACCCATAACTGTGATGCACCACCCTACCAAGGTTACAGATTGGCATCTCCCAACAATAGAAAATTGACAATAATTGTGGGTTTGATTACAGGAACGCGAGTGAAAGTGGAGTGCAAGAGCAGCTATGGAGAATATAAAACTCATGGCATTTCCAACAGGGATGGAGTATTCAGAGTTATAATTCATGGAGCACTCGGATACAAATGGCCCCTCAGGTTCTGCAAGGCGAGAGTCTTGCTTGATACAGTTCCCCATCGCTGTCGACCCTCGAGAACTTATGCGCGAAACAATTCTAATGAGTTTAACATGAATATGACGCTGAAATACAATCTTCCTGCGAAAATTATGCTTGGCGCTGGGCCATTTATTTTCAAACCAGCAAATATTTCTGCCTTGGAACCCAAATTAGTATAAATTTATGTTAAGCCCAATCTATAAAGTAGTAACTCGATAACTGATCAGTTTACGCGGCTGTGTACAAAGTCCAAACATAAAATCAATTTTACTTTTTATATTGGCAGGTTATGAAACTATATTTAAGCGGTTATTTTGTCCCCATTTCATTTCATTTCATTGAGGCTACGCTGCATGCAGATTACACTTCTATCAAAATGAATTGAAATAAGATGGAAGTTAGCATCTGTTATTGTCAAATAAATTAAAACGAGCGCTTTCATATGAATTAATTGGTTGGTAGCACCTCTATTTTAGATTCTTGACAAATATATCAATACAATAAATAGAGTGCAGAGGACTCATTCTTATCATAGTCTTGACAAATATATAAATACAATCAATGGAGTGCTCAGGACTCATGCTTCTAATAGTTCGTGTGCAGAGACCTTTTATATTATCGACAAGCTATCCCGTTATTAATAAGTATTATTTAATAATTTATTATTTATTCTTATTATATAAGATATTAAGTTATTAATGAATATTATTTAACAATTTATTATTTATTTTTATTATATAAGATATTAAGTTATTAATAAATATTATTTAATAATTTATTATTTATTATTATTTAGTTTTTAGAATATATGAAATTAGTATGGTTTTATTTTAATTATAAATTTACTAAGTGTCAAGATAGATTAAATTTTTTTATATAGAAATTTTTTTTAAAAATGTAAAATTTGTCAAAAAAAATTTATTTCTTAATAAATTTGCACTTAAGATGGATGTATAGTGGTTCTCTCTATATATAAACTATGTATAATTCAAGTACATTTACTTAATTTATTAAAGTAGATTCAAAAGTGATGTGTAATTATAGCTCAATATAGAGAGTTGATAGGTGCCCCTTTAAAAATAGAAACAAAATTTCATTTTTTAAATAAAAATAGAATATTCTTTAAATTAAATAACAATGTTGGCAATATCAAAGTCCAAAACATATTTGGTTAGTTTTACTTAAAAATATTATAAAACACAGTGACTATGCTAGCTTGGTTGATTGTTCATATTACAACCCTATGGTAAAAATATTTCAATCTTTTGATGTGGAAGTGAAATAGCATAATTTTACATGTAGTAAAATTAATAGACCAAATGACTATTTTTCCAATATTTTTTCTAGTTAATTCTATTCAAAATCAGGTAAATTTTTTTAAAAATCATAATTTTAAGTTGTTTAATTTACAAATAGTGAGTGTCTAGATGGTTTTTTAGGGTGTTGAAACCATTTATACATTACATTATAAACAATTAAAAAATCACAATATTACGAAACATTATATTGTTGTATTCCAACTAAAAGTTCATTTTATCTATTAATTAGGATACGTCATAATTTTATATCAACTTTTAAAACTCTTTTTAAATAATTAAAATACAAAACCAAAAAAATTAGTATTTGTATTTTCATATTTCAATTAAACACATAAATAAACAATTTGAATATCTATGTTTTTTCTAGCATGCCTAACCTATGCATTGAGTAGCCCCTACCCAAGGGCATCTAAGCCATAAAATCACTTAGGATGGGCTTGGTCCACACTAGCCCTTAGCACGGTTGGATTCTTTCTTTCCCATAGGGATTTGAATCATGATCCAGAAGTCCGAAGAGACATAACTCTTTTGAGGTGCAAATATTTTACACTAAAAATGTTTGCACCTCAATAAATTCGAAGGTAGAGAGGGATAAAATATTTCAAAATACAAATATTTTATGTTTTACGCTATAAAAAGAGTTTGTACATAAAGAGATTTGATCCCCTTTTATATCTATGGTTAAGATGGATTTATAGTGGTGATTTAAATTTATGTGTCCCTCCAATGCGTAGAGCTTCCACCCAAAAATGTGAGTCATCTCATACATGATGCTCAATGTTTTAAAGAAAAATAATCCATAAAACATAAATTCTAACTAAAATTTACATAATCCAATGTATGCTCATCTTAAGTGGATCTAACATGTGAGGATAGAGACCAAATATTTTTAAGTACAAACTTCCTTTGGATTGCAAAATTTAGAAATCCTCTAATTCCTTTATTAATCTCAATGAATCTTTGTCTAGTTTCATAAAAAATTAAGAAAAAAAATATACCAACTAAAATGTCAAATAGTAAGACTACTTCAAAAATCTTAACTATATTTTTATTTTTATTTTTACATAATATATACATAAAAATTTTAAACAATATATATTATACACATCATCATACACATGTTGACAATAAAATATCTTACCTCACATGTATATTGAATATTTTTATATTAAACTACATTCTCCACAATAAAATAAATTCTGCGTGTTCTAATATTTGTGGCACTATAATATTTCTCATTCTAATACTTCTCACTCTAGTTTGTGATTGAGGGATAAGGTTTAACCATATATATATAAGCCAGGTCAATAAAATTTAAAGATCTCATTAAACATGTTTTTAAGCGATTGTCTTATATATATATATATGAGAGAGTGATTTACACATATTAATGAGAATGGCTTTATATATGTGCGTGAATATTTTTATATTTTAAATAAAAATATTATATATATATATATATATATATATATATATATATATATATATATATTTTGTAAAAAGAAAAATTCTGGTTGAATTAGGAAATGCGTTATCAGGTACCTTTTATTCTCACTAATAAATAATATGAATATTGAAAAAATAATAATGGAGTATTGCGTGGCTCTAATATGAAAGTGATGGATGAAAGGTTACAATTAAGCAACCGGGCCATGAGCATACGCTTTTAAACAAGAATGCGTGGCTTCCAATCCCCAACATAGGCCTGCCACATTATCTGGAGTGGAAGGAACAAATTCTGTATACATTAGGGGCATATTCTTGAGCATCCCCAACATACGCCTGCCACATTGTTTGGAGCGAAAGGAAAAAAAATTGTGTACGTTATGTGCATATTCTTAAGCATTCATGCATTATTTTGTAGATGACTTTAAAAATAAAAGAGGTCAGAGATTGTACTATTTCATTTAAATTAGGTTGCACAATATGGAGGGATATGATTATATTGAAAGTCTATATGTGACCGTGACATTGGAAATTTTACCATTTAAGGTTTTCAACAATGTTAGTGTGATTTTTTTAGTTTTTTTTGGTTTTTTTTAAGTAAATTATAATTATTTTAAAACAATTATTTGTTTTTAATGATTTTTATTTTTTAAGTTTGGTAGGACTACATTTTTAGCATGTCTAATATATTATTTCAATAGGGGTAGGAAATTGAATTAGTGATTTCATATCAAGAAGTGCTTTAACTAAGCACTTGATCATCGTCTATCTAAGACCTCATAGATTTGTTTAATTCTATTGAAATAGTGCATTTATAATTAGAACTTAATTCCTCAATTATAAATTTGAGTTGGAAATATTAACATTGACACAAGCATTAGAATACTTAGAAACTATTTTAATGTGGACAACGTAGTCTATAGATAAAATCTCTCAATACATATATTAAGTAAAATATTTTAATGTCAACTATGTGTATATTATGTATTGCTCAAAAAACTTTATGTATATATCATATAAAGCAACTGAGAAAAAATAGTTTCTATGGTTAAAATGTTTGAAGTAGTATCCCTAGTTTACATTTTGGTTGGTATATATATATATATATATATATATATATATATATATATATATATATATATATATTCAAATTTCTCTAAATCCCAATAAAGATTCATTGGGATCAATCAAGGTATAAGAGGGATTTTCAAATTTTGCACTCTAAAAGAGGTTTTCCCCTAAAGAAGTTTGATCCCTCTAGGTGCATGGTAGATCCATGCTTAATATGGATCTATACTGGATGTATTTTACATAGACATCGAAATATTTTATTTACAGCTCCAAGAGTGAAAATGAAATATTTTTCCACATTTTTTCATATTGGCACATTTTATAACATAATATAAGAGAGATGTGTAATTCAATCAATGCTCAATATGAAGTTGACAAGTACCCCTTTTAAAATAAAAATATAATGTCTCTTCTAAAAAATATATATATATTTTTAAATTAAAAAACAATGCTTGATATATCAATGTAAAAATCATATATACATATTTGATTAAAAGTATTATAAAACATAGTAAGTTTGGTTGGTTGTTGATATTACAACCCAATATGAAGGGGAAATGGAGAAATATTTCAATCTTTTAATGTCACTGTGAAATAGGATAATTTTATAATTTTACATGTACTAGATGAAATTACCATTTTTCAATATTATTTGGTTAATTATATTGAAAATCATGATGAATTTTTTTAAAATCATAATTTGGGGTTCTTTAATCTTCAAAGATAGAGTGAATCAAGGTGTTTTAGGGTTTTGAATCCATTTATGCATTTAAAACTACATTTTAAACAATAAAAAATCACAATATTACTAAACATTGACTTGTTAGATTTTGGCCAAAAAAACATTTCTTCTATTAGTTAGAATACACCATACTTTTCTATCAACTTTTAAAGTAAACAAGGAAAAAAACAAAAAAAATATATAATATTCCTATTTTCATATTTCAATTGAACACATAAATAAACAATTTGAATATCCATGTTTTCTTGTTTGTTTGTCAGGTAATGTGAGGCCTGACTGATGTGCCTAACTTGTGGTTTGAGTAACCCCAACTAGGGGCATCTAAGCCATCAAAATCACCCATGATCCCACCCGTCCTTGGCCACACTAGCCCTTAGCATGGTTAGGTTTTTTCTACAATGTAGTTCTGAACCATCCAGTCCCAAGAGGGATAAAATCTTTGGAGGTGAAAATATTTTAAGTTTCACACTATAAAAAGGGTTTTCACCTTAAGAGATTTGATCTTTAGAAATTTATTACAAATAAATTTATGTGTAATTCCAATGGATAGAGTATCCACAAAAAATGTGAGCCATTTCATACATGATACTCAATGTTTTAAAGAAAAATAATTTACGAAACATAAATTATAACTAAAATTTTCATAATCAAAAATATCATATTTTTATAACCAACTCGAAATATATATAGAGAGAAAGAATGTGTGTGCATTAAGTTTTTTGTTACTATTTTGGAAAACATGTTTCAGGGATGGTCTCTTAATGGCGGTCTCACAAATTTTAGCTCTTAAGCTCAATGCACGAGATTATGCAGTTTATATACAAATTGCACTATTATGGAAAAACTTCTCTAGTCTCTATTTTCAGTTTTATGATTACATGCTGTTGTAGATGGTTTTATTGGTTTTCAAAAATTGGACTTCAAGGGTTTGAGGTGGTATTTATGCCTCTTTGGGTCTTCTATAGATCTAGTGTGAGTACGGATTTCAATCTTATGTATATTCTGCAATTCCTAGTTGATTTTGTAATGCTCGTTTTTTTTTGGCGCAAAATTGTTTTGGTGCATTTATATCACTACAATACTTCACTCTATAACTATGTTATCCCTTGTGGTATGTATCCTGAGATGGTTTCAAATTTAGCCTTGGATGGAAAATGTTATGGTTATCTTTCAATGAGTAATGTTCTTGTTGTAGCGTTTTCTTCTTATTGATTTAGGAAAATAAGCCACTTAAGATTGTGGATGAAAAACAATCTAAATAATAGAAATGACTACTAAATATTGTAGATATGAAGCTATTTATAGAAACAAAACCTACCAAAATTTTGAACTATGCTACGATCATAGTTAAACAGTGAAAGAAAGAGTAATAACCCCAAAACATACAATGGAAACCAAAAATGTAAAGAATAACTTAATAATAACACTTGTAAAGAGAACAGATAAATGGTACTAGTCCCCCTCTATGGGATGGGTTCTTGGCTATCCTCAAACGCTTTCAGCTTTTGTAGAGTCTCTCTCCTCTATAATGCATAAACCCAACAAAAATACTACTGCTCCTTTTCTACTTCCACTGCTCAATCAAAGAATATGTCCACCTCTTATTTCCTGAGGTTAGGGTCCTCGGGGCTTCTAAGACAAAGACTGCTTGACTATGCGGGAATCGATGGTTTTATAGGGTTACTTTTAGGGTCAGACTCCAAATCCATCTGGCCGTGTCGTCCGTGCAGTTGTGGTCTCTTTCTATTTCTGAAGAAGGTACAAATCCATGCGTTTGTGGTATGAGGTCGGTCAAAAAAGAAAGGTATGGTGTGTGACAATGAAAATAATCAGAGTTACAAGAGTGAGTGCAACAATGAAAATAATAAAAAAGTCAATAATGAATGGAAAACCCTCCTATTTATAACAAAGTATTGAGTTATCCTCGAATAATGAGCAATAATAAAATATTATTGATCCCAATATTGAAATAACCACATGGAATATTTTATTATATTTGTTTAGGAGGGAAAAAGTATTTAAACTTTTATTTAAAAATAATAAATAAATAAATGACTTATTTATTATCTGAATGAATTAGTTAAGGGATAATATAAAAATAATAATTTATTTAATTATTCCTAAAGGGATTTAGTCAAATTTAACAAAGACTCATAATTAATTAATGATTAATTAGTTATTCTTAAAGAAAAATAAGAAAAATAATGATTTATTTATTTATTTTTCATGATTGGTTCAAATTTAACAAGGAATAATAACAAAACAATGTTTTAATTAATTATTCCTAGAAGAAAATAAAATAAATAGTGATTTATTTAATTATTCTTCATGGGTTTAACTATAAATTACTTAATAAAGGTGGTTTATTAGGTAATTTCTCACAGTGAAAGAAATTTTACTAGGGTAAAATTGGCTTTACATGCTATACCTCGATCCATCTAGTAAATTAGGTTAGATGATCAATTTTTGGTGATAATAGATTTCCCCCTAACTTACAAGTGTTAGGAGAAAAACATATGATCGAAGTACATTGTAAAGACACAATCACTTATACAACACAAGGGAGTCAAGGAGAGAGAGAGAGAGAGAGAGAGAGAGAGAGAGAGAGAGAGAGACCAATGAAACTGATGTTGAGAGAGGATAGTGACAGAGGGGGCGAGACTAATGCAAGTCTCCTTTTATGTTGTGGTACTGGACGTTAATGAGGCGGGGGAGGCATACCCATACCCGTCGAGATAACTTACTAGAAAAATAATGGTTCACCTAGAAATATGAAACTGCACCATAAAGTACATGTTGAATTTTACATGACATGTTGGCATAACAGTGCGAGAAAATAATACAATGTGTCCCATATACATAATGCACCTGGTAAAAACATGAGGCATGACTGAATACAATAATATCTGAGTACATGGGATACAGATCCTCTTCCCTCAAAAAAATGGTGGAAGAGACAGTAGAACAACCAGAGAAGCCCTGTTAAACAAGGAAGGGCTCTACACAACTGAATGGATCATCTGGAGAAGATGTACGCGCTATGAATGCTACGGTCGATAGGAGCTAAACCTGTCAACTCTGCAGAACTACATCTGAGGTTGTAGCATAGTAGGTATTCATCCGAGCATGTGGGGGGCTACCTGAAAGGCCACCCCCTCTTGAGGTCTAAAGCATCTCACACACACTCAGAAATCACTGGTAAAATCTGCTACATCACTGAGCCATCAAGTGTATGGATCATGAACATGAAACGACCAAGTCAAAGGGCAATAATGAGACCCTCTGCACGATCCAAGGTGCCAAACAAGAATGGAAGCTGGAACCGAGATACACTGCCCTCTAGGCTATTGTTTTGGAATAAATGAGCTGATGTCGACATAATAGGGCCAGCGATAGATGAGGCAATGAGGGTCTTTAACTAAAGCACGAGGGAAAATAGTAATGTGACTGATGGACTAACACCAGGAATAATGGAAAAAGTGGATCGAGGGATCGATGGTGCCCAGCCCAAACGCCCTTATAACACTATGATATATGAAATGATCTGGTTTGTTTAATGAACGTGTGTGGAATGATTTATGTAATGGTTATGCGGTTGATTAAAACAGACAATAGAACAGACAGATGTATGAAATGCATAGGATGTAACTTATGGTTGGTATGACATTTAATGAGTTCATTAAAATAGTCCTTGCTTGGGTAAGTGTGTTTCTCGCTCGAGCCTAGACTCTTCCTCCAATTTGTCTGCTTGTTTGGTCATTTTCCATTGTTGGTTGTGGGTTTGATATCGAGCTCTGCAAGTCGGAATGTTGTGGTTATGCGTTAAACTGTGGGCATTTCTACTTGTCTATCTTTGCATGCATGCAGGTGCTTATTCCCCGGTCTGTGGCTTGTTCTAGTTCATCCAACGGTGGCTTGGTAAGTTCTCTGTCGAACTTTGGCTCCTCTCTATCACAATGTCTTTAGGCTGTGCATGTAAACTTCGCCAATGGTGTTCTCATTTCAGTTGGCATTTCCAACGGTAGCTTGTTCTCAGGTTGGTGTTATGGTTTCCTTAAGCTTTTGTGCAATCTTCAGGTAAATATCTTGTCCCTGCTTCAATCATCAACGCTTCCTTCCTCAGTCGTTAATCTGGTTTGATCCTTGTTCTCTACAGTCAATGGCTGCTGTTCTGGGAATATTTCTCCACTATGCTACTGCGAGCTTTCGGGTATGGTCATGGTCCCTTGCTCTTGCTTTGTAATTTCCTTCCTTTTAATTGATGTTTGGCTGACTCTGGTGAATGCTGGCTCTACAGGTATTGAGGGCTTCAATAGGAGGGTTCAACCAAGGCTCTTCTCGGTCCTATCCAGTAGGCTCTGCCACTCTACGAGATTTTTGTTGGTTCCTTGTACGGCTCTGTCAACTCAGGTTCTCGTTCCTTAGTTTATGTCTGTCACGCCTTCAAACCCTCACCTAGGGTTTCACCACTCTCAGTCGGTGTCTGCTTTGTTGTATTATTTTAACGAAATCGAAACCCTCTTCCAGGGTTTATATTTTAGGGTCTTGTATGTATGTAACCCTTGGTATTTTATTCTTCCGTGACTCTTTTTGTGGCTCTGGAAATGAAAACGATATTGAAAGATGTAATGTTGCACATGTAAATTTACCTGTAATTGCCATGGCTTGTATTCGCTATCCCGTTGCTAGAACTACTGTTGTATATCGTCAAATTATTAATTGAACTATTTGGAATGCTTTACTAAATGTTATAGTCATGTTGATAATGAAATCTTCACTTGGGCTTGTTTTCTCAGGCAATAGTAATTTTGGTTTGTGTCTGCATTTACTGTTACGATGTCTGAAAATTCTTTGTGCTGTTCTGCTCCTTAGCACAGTTAACGAACTGACTATCCCTCTTGGGTAATATAAAAAAAAGGTTTATTTTATGGAACCTGTAACTTATAGTTATACATTTTCAAAGTATTCTTAGTCAGATTTTTAACAAATAGAAATAAACATACAGATGGATAGTAGTTTGGATTTCTCTATTGATATTATTTTTATTAGAGTGTGAGTGGTCTTCAACTGAACCCCTCTATAGTCTTGTTCTATTACATTTATAGCTACTCAGTTCCCGTTAATGAAACTGTATGATTGTTCTTTCAGTTGGGTTTTTACATTTATTTGGTTATTAATCAGTTGTCCTATATTACGACAAGATTTTGTCTCCTAGTAAATTTGTCTTTCCTTTTCCTTTTAAAACAAAAAGGATAATCCTAATTTGCTAACAACAGACAACACCAGATCCTAACTATGTAACGGTCTTTAACTAAATTAAAGTAAATAAAAGTAACAATCCTACCTAATTTTCCTGTTGACCATCATAAAAAAACTCATAAAAGTAAATTCACTATTCTTTGACCTGGCTGAGACTTCACCTGGTCATGGTGAGCTAGATGCTCCTGCATCAGGCTCCCTGGGCAAAAAGAAATCATGGCTCCGATCCATGAGCTTCTCGATAGAAGTACCTGTCTATTCGATCTGCCTGGCATCAAGCCACGAACTGTCCTCAATTGTACGGTTCTTCCACTTGACCAGGTACTGTAAGTACTCCTTTCACCGAGTTCGTTTCGCCACCTGAATGTCTAGAATGCTCTCGATCTTAGGAAGTGGAATGTAAGGCATCTATCTCTTCCAAGCTTCTCCTTCATCCTGAGTGTCTTGTGTGGGTCACGTGGTTCCTTCGTCTTCCTTCTCCTCTGGGTCAGTCGTGTAGCGAAACAAGTCTTCTACATTAAAAGCAGGCGAAATTCCTATTCCTGGTGGCAACTGGATCTCATAGGCATTTGCTGAAAACTTCCGAAGAATTTTGCAAGGTCCTATTTTCTTGTACTTCAACTTATTGTACGTACCTTTAGGAAAACTTCCCTTGTGCAAATGCGCGAGGACTTCATCTCCTACACTGTACTGTACCTCCCTTCTCCACAAATCTGCTTGTTGTTTGTACTTTAAGCTGTTGTCCTGCAATTTAAGTTTCACCTGTTCATGCAAATCACTCATCGCGTTAGCTAATTCTTCTCCATCTGCGCTCCGCCTTTCTTGTAGTCCAACATCCCGCAGTTCATGCACTCCGCGAGAATGCATGCCATACAGGATTTGGAAAGGGCTCAATCCTGTGCTGCGGTTAGGTGCATTGTTGTAAGCGAATTCTGCCTGCACCAGCACTTGATCCCACATTCGCGAGTTCTCTCCCACTAGACTTTGTAGCAGATTCCCTAAGCTCTTGTTTACAACTTTTGTCTATTCGTCCATCTGCGGATGGTAAGTGAAACTGTAACTCAGCTGAGCATTCATCTTTTTCCACAGGGTACGCCAAAATTGTCTCGTGAATTTCACGTCCCTGTCTGATAGGATGGATTTGGGTAATTCGTGTAACCTGACAATCTCGTTAAAAAACAAGTGGGCCACATGAGTGGCAACACTAGTTTTCCTGCAAGGAATAAAATGTGGCATTTTCAAAAATCTATCCACAACTACCATTACCGAGTCATACCCTCGTTGTGTCTTAGGTGTGCCTAAGACAAAATCCAAGCTGACTGAGTCCCATTGTCTGCCTGGAACAGGTAATGATGTATATAGTCCTGTATTCTGACTGTGACCCTTTGCTAATTAGCACACTTTGCATCTGGCTACGAATCGCTGCACATCCCTTTGCATCCTTGGCCAAAAGTAAAAATGTTTGAGCTGCTCGAGTGTTTTATCCGTGCCAAAATGTCCGGCCAAGCCTCCGCTATGCTTTTCTTGAATAATGTTCTCCCTCATCGAGTAGTTTGGTATGCACAGTTGTTCGCCCTTGAATAGAAACTTCTCTTGCAAATTGTAGTCTAACCAAGGGTTGTTATTCCTCACCAAGGGGTTTTGGCATGCCTCATAGGCCTCCTTAAAGTCTACATCTGCCTGGTACAAATCTCGTAAGTGTTCAAATCCTAGCACTTGCACAGTGCTTTCCTGCAATAGTAGAGCTTTTCTACTCAACACATCTGCTACTTTATTAGCTTGCCCACTAATATGTTTCAATATGAAATTAAAGCTCTGTAGATACTCCACCCCATTTGGTGTGTTTGTGGTTTAGTTTGTGCTACTGCATTATGTACTGTAATGCAGAGTTATCTGAAAACAACACGAACTCATTTCCTAACAGATAATGCCTCCAGTGTTTTAGCGCCTGTATAACTGCATAAAACTCTTTATCATATGATGAGTATTTTTGTCTACTCTCATTCAGATTCTCGTTGAAAAATGCTACATGCTTATCCTCTTGACTGAGAACAGCTCCAATTGCTGTCCCGCTAGCATCACAACGAACCTGAAATAACTTCTTGAAATCTGGTAATTTCAGGATCGACCTCTCAGTAATTTTCTTCTTTAACAAATGGAAACTTCTCTCCACTACATCTGTCCACCGAAAAGGTTGGCTGACCTTCTTAATAGTATCCAGCATTGGCACACAAATCTCGCTGAAATTCCTTATGAACTTCCTATAAAAGCTTGCTAATCCATGGAAGCTACATACCTCAAACAAGTTTTTCAGAGATGGCCAATTCACTATCACTGCCACTTTCTCTGAATCCATCCTCAATTCATTCTCTGCTATTACAAACCCCAAATAAATCAATTCCTTCTGCAGAAAAGTACATTTCTTCATGTTTATTAGTAGTTTGTTTTGCTGTAATTTCTCTAGCACCTTACACACATGTTGAAGGTGTTCTTCTCTCATCCTAATGAAGATAAGTATGTCATCCAAATAAACTATCAAAAACTTCCCAATATACTCCTTCAGCATCTCATTCATTAGTCTCATGAATGTGCTGGGTGCATTGCTCAGCCCAAATGGCATGACCAGCCATTTGTACAACCCCTCATTCATCTTAAAGGTTGTCTTCCATTCGTCCCCCTCACATATTCGTATCTGATGGTACCCACTCTTCAAATCTATCTTGGAGAAATACGCTGCCTCGCTTAAACAATCCATCATATCATCCATTCGTGGTAGTGGAAACCTGTACTGAATGGTGATCTTGTTGATGGCCCTTGAGTCGGTGCACATCTGCCACTCTCCTCCCTTCTTGGGGGCGAGGACTGTCAGAATAGCTCAAGGGCTTAAGCTCTCTCTTATCAATCCCTTGTCCAACAGTTCTTGCACCTGCTTCGTGATTTCTTCATTGTCCTTGGGGCTCATTCGGTATGCCGCTTTGTTCGGAAAAATGGCTCCGGGTATGAAGTCAATGTGATGACTTATGCTCCTTTTGGGGGGTAACTTGTCTGGCAAGTCATCTACAACTATGTCCGTAAACTCCTCCAACATTTGCTGCATCTCCATAGGTAAATCTGTTATCCCTGTATGCATTAACACTGTCCTGGCCTTCTTCACCACTGCGTAACCTATCTCACTGTCCTCAACATATCTTAAAAATTGTTTTCTACTCACTAGCATTGCTCTGGTTTCACTTGTCTCAACTGCCCCTTCTTCTTATGTAATGGGCACAAGCGTATGCTTGATTCCATCCTTCATGAATTTATAACAGTTCGTCACTCCATCATGTGTCAATTTCCTATCGTATTTCCAAGGTCTTCCCAATAGTATGTGACAGACATCCATTGGCATGATGTCACAGACAACTTTGTCCTTGTATCTACCTATTTGAAATTCCACCTTGCTCTGTTCATCCACCAGTAATTGATGGTATTTTTACAGCCACAAAACCCTGTAGGGATTGGGATGCTTCAAATGTTTTAATTCTAGCTTTTCTACCATCTCTGTAGACACTAAATTGTCAGTACTACTGCTATCTATAATTAATTTACAGCACATACCTCACGATTTACAAACTGTTCTAAATAAAGCCTTCCGCTGTGTCTGGTTGGTGACCTCCTTAACTGGTTTTAACAACACTTTATGCAGCACTAAAACTTCCCCTGTCTCTGGAACATTCTCTGTTTCTTGGGGAGGTGCTGCCGCTTCTTCCGGCTGTGCCACGTATGCACCCTTCTGTCCAGCTTGTTCTGCTTCTGGACACTCAAACGATCTATGTCCCCATTTATAACATCGATACCATTGGTAACCAACCCCTCTTCCTTGGCCGTTACCTCTTCCCCACTAGGATGACCTTCCACCCCTTGTACTATCGCCTCTGTCTGTTGATCCAGAAGCTCTAGAACTCCTACCTTCTTCATTGCTGCTAGCAGTCTGCCCTCTACCATAGGACTAGCCTTTCCCTCTATTGGCTCCTTGTCCCCTCCAGGCATTCTGTCTTTTGGTGATTTTCTCCTCAGCCTTCATCGCACTCTGATACGCTTCTTCAGTGTTATTCGGTGACAAAATTCTAATTTCATCCAAAATATCCAACCTTAATCCATTAACATACCTAGTTGTCCTTTCCACTGTATCCTCTCTATATCTGGCCCACAAATTCATTCGATAGAACTCCTCTGTATATTACCTTACCTTTCTATCATTTCTGCCTCAGATTCTGCACCTGCCTGTGTAGCGGAATCTGATAGTCCCTTGGCAGAAATCTGCCTTTTAACTTGGCCACCATCCTTGACCAGGTCTTGATCGGTAATTTGTTCATTCTTTTCCTCTCATTCTGGACGCTGTCCCAGCATAGGGCTGCATGTCCTTTTCGTCGTAGTGGACTGAACTCTATGGTCTTTGCTGACTTCCTCACACTCAAAGTACTTATCCATCTCACTAATCCAATCCAGTAAGACTTCAATAGATAGGTTGCTGTCATATGTCGGGAGTTCCGGTTTGGGTTTACTGCTCGCTACTAGAATAGACTTCAACAATCTCACTTCTGCAGACTCACCTTCCTGTCCATCTGCTGCTGCTTCAGGTTCTTCCTCACTCTCGTCACCTATCTCCGAGTCTCGTCGTCTACCTAACTCTACTGCCTCCAAACGGGCAATGAGAATTCGAATCTCCTCTCTCAATCCTTCATCTGCCAATCTACGAGCACCTCTGCCACCTCGGCCACGACCTTGTCACCCCACTTCCATATATTCAATCAACTTTGCCTGCTCTGATACCACTTTGATGGTGCCCAACGCAAATGCCCTTATAACAATATGATATATGAAATGATTTGGTTTGTTTTACGAATGTGTGTGGAATGATTTATGCAATAGTTATGGGTTTGATTAAAACAAACAATAGAAAGGACACATGTATGGAATGCAAAGGATGTAACTTATGGTTGGTATGACATTTAATGAGTTCATTAAAACAGTCCTTACCTGGGTAAGTGTGTTTCCCGCTCGAGCCTAGACTCTTCCCCCGGTTTGTCTGCTCGTTTGGTCATTTTCCATTGTTCGTCGTGGGTTTGCTACCAAGCTCTCCAAGTTGGAATGTTGTGGTTATGAGTTAAAATATGGGTGTTTCTGCTTTTCTATCTCTGCATGCATGCGGGTGCTTGTTCCTTAGTCTGTGGCTTGTTCTGGTTCATCCAACGGTGGCTTGGTAAGTTCTCTGTCGAACTTCGACTCCTCTCTGTTACAATGTCTTTAGGCTATGCATGTAAACTTTGGCAGTGGCATGCTCATTTCAGTTGGCATTTCCAAAGGTGGCTTGTTCTCAGGTTGGCATTATGGTTTCCATCGGCTTCTGTGCAATCTTCAGGTAAATTTCCTATCCCTCCTTCAATCATCAATGCTTCCTTCCTCAATTGTTAATCTGGTTTGTTCCTTGTTCGATACAATCAATGGTTATTGTTCTAGGAATGTTTCTCCACGATGCTACTGCGAGCTCTCAGGTATGGTCACGGTCCCTTGCTCTTGCTCTGTAATTTCCTTCCTTTAATTGATGTTTGGTTGAATCTGGCGAATGCTGGCTCTACAGGTATTGAGGGCTTTAGTAGGAGGGTTCAAACAAGGCTCTTCTCGGTCCTATCCGGTAGGCTCTGCCACTCTATGATATTTTTGTTGGTTCCTTGTATGGCTCTGTCAACTCAGGTTCTCGTTCCTTAGTTTATGTCTATCATGCCTTCAAACCCTCACCTAGGGTTTCACCACTCTCGATCGGTGCTTGCTCTGTTGTATTAGTTTATCGAAATCGAAACTGTCTTCCAGGGTTTGTAATTCAGGGTCTTATATGTATGTAACCCTCGGTATTTTATTCTTCTGTGACTTTTTTTGTGGCTCTGGAAATGAAAACGATATTGAAAGATGTAATGTTGCACATGTAAAGTTACTTGTTATTGTCGTGGCTTGTATTCACTATCCCATCGCTAGAACTACTGTTGTATATCGTCAACTTATTAATTGAACCGTTTGGAATGTTTTAATAAACGTTGTAGTCGTGCTGATAATGAAATCTTCACTCGAGCTTGTTTTCTCGGCCAATAATAATTCTGGTTTGTGTCTGCGTTTACTATTACGATGTCTGTAAATTCTTTGTGTTGTTCTACTCGTTATCACCGTTAATGAACTGACTATCCCTCTCGGGTAACATAACAAAAAAGGTTTATTTTATGGAACCTGTAACTTATAGCTATACATTTTCAAAGTATTCTCAGTCAGATTTTAAAAAAATATTAATAAACATACAGATGGATGGTAGTATGGATTTCTTTTTTGATATTATTTTTATTAGAGTGTGAGTGGTCTTCAACTGAACCCCTCTATAGTCTTGTTCTATTACATTTATAGCTACTCAGCTCCAGTTAATGAAACTGTACGATTGTTCTTTCACTTGGGTTTTTACAGTTATTTGGTTATTAATTAGTTGTCCTATATTACGATAAGATTTTGTCTCCTAGTACATTTGTCTTTTCTTTTCCTTTTAAAACAAAAAGGATAATCGTGATTTTCTAACGACAGACAACACCGGATCCTAACTATGTAACGGTCTTTAACTAAATGAAAGTAAATAAAAGTAACAATCCTACCTAATTTTCCAGCTGACCATCATAAAAAAACTCATATAAATAAATTCATTGTTCTTTGACCTGGCTGAGAATTCACCCAATCATGGTGAGCTAGATGCTCCTACATCAGGGACAAACATATGAGTACCCTTTTCATAGCATAAAATGCATGGTTGACCTCACAGCAACTGACTCATCTTCAGAGGGGAGGGGGATAGTACGAATGGAGGCCAAAAATGGGCAACACTGGATGAATGATATGCAAATATGGATGAAATACTCTGACATGATATAATGGGACATGAAATAGACTCCAAGAATGCAACAGTGACTCATTGTGGATGCTCTGAATAAGTGTGACTCGATGACACTTCCATACAGACTAGGCCCAGTGGGGACCATGAAAACATGAGTAAATAATGGTTACTCATGATAAAAGTTGACATATGGTACAACAGGTATTACGAGGAGGTGGACCTCAAAGTAGAAGTGTCGCTTTATGATGAAATTAAATTTTGAGGGGTGAAGAAGTGACCATTGTTGGAAAAATGGTTGCGTGGTGAAGTGTCAAATCATCAGAATTTGAGAAAGACTCATATTAGAGCTTGGTGAGAGCTTTCCAACAGTATGGGAGGTTCGTCAAATTGAGATACAGTCTAGTTTCAATGGGTGATAGAAAAATTGGGGAGTTTTCTATGAAAGGACATTTTCCCTCCAATTTGGATTCATTTTCTAAGTGAGTTGTTGTGAATTTGGAGAGGGGGAGAAGTACCTAAATATTGTGGAGATCGTAGTGGAAAAAATAACCGTCGAAATCAGGATCTGCAACTTTCAGGTAGGTGGCCTTACTCATCTCTTTAGTTTCATTGGTTTATTTCCTGATATTTTGCACCTGGAAAATTTGTGAGAGACCCTTGATCTTGCTCACAGTCGCATCACACTTTATGGGCATAGAAGTGTGATCTGGCTCGCAGGAAACAACTGGAAACCTGCAAGCTTGCACTTTCTGGGCTGAAAACTGCAATTTCTTGTTGGAGAAAGAGTTGGTCTACTAACCTAGTGGGGGCTATAGGTTGATCAGTGTAGTTGGTTGTTTTTTTTTTCTGAATTGATAATACATGTGTTTTGTAGATATGGCAGAGATGAAAATTAACTGGCCTAAACAAGACTTGGATACTATTCAATCCAAGATCCAGGGGGGTCAAGTGGTTTGAGGGGCATTGGCTCATTATGGGATTCTCAAGTTGGTAGAGAACCCATTGATGAGGGTAGGTGAGCCCTTCCTATCTCACATTTCAGGATATTTACCTTTTGACTGGGATGCCTCCCCTTGGAGTGGTGGGGGATATTCATTCAGTGTTACCTCGTGGGGGATATTCATTCAGTGTTACCACTAGGGTAACAAGAGCCTAAACTCAACAAAGATACCGACTATCCGTCCTCATGTACAGAACTGAAATGGGGGTCTTCAAGATCCCAGGATGCGCCACTTGAGGCAGCTACTATGGAGAGGAGGAGGAGGGGGAGTCGGATGGGTGTTCTGACTTGAGTTTTTCGCACACTGGGACCAGATGCCCCTTTACATTGATGACTATCCTTGTAGTGGGATGAACTATTAGGGGGCTCCTAACTTGCTACTTCTACCCAGATGAGCATGGGGACCAAACGGTAAGTGTTAAGTTCCTATGTTTTATGGTGCATTTTATATTTTGATCACATGTATATGGTATTGAGTGTGAAATATGTTGTATGCAGACATAGCATTGGTGAAGCCAACAGGATATGAAAACCGAGCGGTAGTGTTTGGCGCTGTAGATCGTGGGGCATCATCGTCACAACAGGGCCTAGAGGATACTGTGTTGCTCGCTGATTTGCATCGTAGGTTTGATGTACTCTTCACCATGGTTTTAGAGTGTGGGTGGCACGACTTAGAGGATCGATACACAAATGAGTATACTAGTCTTCCCTTAGAGTTGCGAGCTATCATGTGGTGCATGGCGATGACAGTTCAGGCAGTACGTGATCTACGTGTAGGTGGAGCAGAGCCTTTGGCACGAGATTCATTGGATAGTGACTAGATGCATGGAAATGTGGGTCCTTATGGTTGTGATTTTTGTAACATGTTATGGGCATGATGGATGTATTTAGAGCTATGGCTCCAAACAATTTTATGATACATAATATGATTATGCATTTTATATGATGATGACGGTTCACCATTTATTTTATTTATGGTTGTGTTTTGTGGTATACATGTGATAAATGCCAATCTAGAATGTTGTTTGCAATGGTATCTACATAGTGATTTTGAGCTCTAGGCACATGGCTGAAGGTAATGGTTTCAAATTCACATATGAATATCTTTACTCGTAGATATTTTCTAAATAGGACTTGCTTATCGGGTACATAGGGAGGTACCCAAGGGAATAATGTAATAATGGGATGGGCGATAGTAATAAATAGGGTGGTTAACCCGTATCATGTAAGGGACCACAAGTAGTTAGCAATAGTGTAATAAGCCCATGGTATTAGATAGATGTTATTGAGGGAACCATCGTAATGACCCATGTTGTTATATGTATGAGGCCTATATAGAGGCCAGAGACTCCCCATTGAGAGATGTCAAGGATTATTGTATGAACATGCATATGGCTTGTGAAGTCTTCTCCTTCCTTAAGGAGTGAATGTATGGTGTTTCCCTACCATAAGGGTTTGATATTAATAAATTGAAGCATTTCTATATTTAGATATTTTTTTATTTTTGGGTATATTTCTATTATCTTATATTTCCAGGTCAGATCTATAACAAGTGGTATCAGAGTACTTTCTTGGGCAAAGCAGAGTTTTTTTAAATTTTTGCAAGAAATATTTGGGGCGGTGACTTTGCAGATCATAATTGTACATTCTAATACAAAATATGTAGAATCTAATTACCGATCTAAGTTTCTGGCAAACAAATACCCAATTTGAAAAAAAAATCAAGCCAAATCAAAGTTTGGATAAGGGAGATATCGCTGATTTAAAAATCAGCTGCGTTGTAGACATTTCTCGGGGCAGCAATTTTGTAAATCATATATTTACATTTTGGTAAAAAATCTATAGAATCTAATTGCATATATGGGTTTTTGGTGAAAAAGTACCCAATTTAAAAAAAAAAAAATTGGCCGAATCGGAGTCCGGATGAGGGCGATATCGCTGATTTAAAAATCAGCTGTGTTGCAGACATTTTTCGAGGGCGACGAGTTTGGAGATCAGATCTGTACATTTTGGGGCAACATTTGCAGAGTATAATTGCAGATATGGTAATTTGTAAAAAAATACCAAATTTCAAAAAAAAAGTTAGTCGAATCGGAGTCCGAATGAGGGAGATATTGCGGATTTAAAATCAGCTCTTTTTTTTCCAGAAATTTTTGTGACGGCATGAAAGTTGCAATGGGAATAAGAAATTCCAATGCCTAGATCAGGATTTCTATCACATAGGAAGAAGTAGAATGATTGTTCCATTTCAAACAATAGGTTATAATAGGGATTCTAAGCAATATTGACTAAATTGTGGCCATTTCAAATTTTCGCCAATTAAGTGATTTTTTTTTCAAAACCCTCTTCATGGCGGTTCTATATTTTACAGGAAAAGATAATGGTCCTACTATTGAAGAATACATAAAAACAAAAAAGTCATTATGGGAAAAACATTGGAGATTTTGGGTAGTGGCTAACTTTTCAGATGAGGCGGCCACATGGTGGGAATTACTTAACAAAAAAAAGTGTTCCAACCCACCCGATGAAGAATTTGAAAAATTCCTTTTAAATAGATGGTCTCATGCTAGAAAACAAGATAATGAGAAACATGTGGTGTTATTTTCTACTAGTATCTGCTTATTATAGGCTCATGGACATATTTAGAAGGAGAAGATCATTGTGTCTGTAAATCTTAGTTGCAAGAAAAATCTTATAAATGTTAATTTGGCAAAAAAATTGCAAGTTCCACCAAAACAAATGGAGCACACATAGGTTAATAATGAGGAGGTGCAAGTTTATAAAGATTTGAAGATTTCTATGGCAAAGTATGTATTGCATTATAATTTTTATGCTTCAGATATGGCTAATGTGGATGTTATTTTGGGACACCCTTGGATGGAATCAGTGGGTACTATCAATATTAATGTGTAGAAGAAATTCTCGAAGCTCTGGTATAAAAAGAAGAAAATTACATTACATGATATTTCCATTAATAAACAGGTAGAGTCCAAGGAGGTTGAAGCAGAAAATGTCCCAGGGACTGACATATCAGATGATGAGCCCTTGATGGTCGACAACCAAACACAAACATCAAACTAGGTACAAGAAAAACAGGTAGATTCCAAGGAGGCTGAAGCTGAAACTTTTACAAGTACAATTACATCAGATGAGGACTTAGTGGTTGAAGTAATATTAGAAGATAAGAAACAACAGTAGGGACCAAAAAATGTACTAGCTACAAATTAGGCTCCATTAGGTGGTGAATTAAAGAAAGATACACCGTTGGTTAACACTTCAGCATATCACCACCCACATCACTCCGCAAGAAAAGAACCAACAAGATGGAAACGAATTAGCCACAAGGACAACAACCCCCACATGAAAAATAGAGAGGAGCGAAAATCCACCTACTACACATCAACACAGAAGAGCCTCGAGGATTAACTTCCATCTCAATCAAGCGAGGCACTAGTTGGATTGTGGATTCGCCTTTCTCTATGATGGCTAGATGCATGCTCATGGTAGTGGTGGACTACTATTTTGAGTAGATCTTATTATTTTTGTTCTTCGTATGTTTTAGGGACGAAACATGTTAAAGGGGGTGGAATGTAGTTTACCTAAGGGGATAATATGGGGTACAGAGGGAGGTACCCAAGGGAATAATGTAATAATGAGATGGGCCATAGTAATAAATAAGGTGGTTAACCGATATCATGTAAGGGACCACAAGTAGTTAGCAATAATGTAATAAGCCCATGGTATTAGATAGATGGTATTGAGGGATATATGGTAATGAGCCATGGTGTTGTATGTATGAGGTCTATATAAAGGACAGAGACTCCTCATTGAGAGATGTCAAGGATTATTGTATGAACTAGCATATGGCTTGTGGAGTGTTCTCCTTTCTCAAGGAGTGAATGTATGGTGTTGCCCTACCTTAACAGTTTGATATTAATAAAGTGAAGCATTTCTATATTCATAACTTGTTATTTTTGGGTATATTTCTATTATCTTATATTTTCAGGTCAGATCTATAACACATTGAATTACATGACAAGTAGCAAGGAATCTAAATGAACAAGAATATGAAGGATGCGATGAGTGAGGGCATCGACTAACAAACCTATCACTGCATCATATTCGACCTGATTATTGGTGGCAGATCCAATTCACATGCCATTTGAAAGGACTAACGTATGCAAGGGGGTAAAAATGGCCTAGGCTGCTATCTAGTCAATTTAATGTCTTAAATTGCTCTACATAAATTATCAATCCAGGTATCGTAAACTGATGAAGTGTGGTGCACTATATGTGCTTAGTTAACCTTTCTCTTACTTCGTTGTTTTATAGTTTATGTTGTTTTTGGGGTTTTGTTCTTGTTGGCTTTGTAAGGTCTTAAGAATACTTTTAAAGGACAAGTATGGATAAAGATTTCAAGACAAGGCCTATGTCCTTAATGGTAACTTCCAAAACTTAGCACTTCAAAAGAACTTAAAACATGTTATTGATGGAGTTAGTATTTAAACAAAAGTGTGAATATACAACTAGTTCAATCAAAATAAAATGCAATAATCAAATAATGAGAGAATGACTATGAGACCCAGTATCCTTGCTGCTTCAGCAAAAGGACAAGATGATTCTATCATGTCATTAGTTCATTAAAAGGCTATGTGCATCACTAATCTACAATCAACTTGAAAGCAATTTATGTACAATAATATACATGTTAAAAAGAAAATAAAATGCAGTAATTCAAACTGTACATTAATATACATGAAAATCAGAAAAAGAAATACAAGAAAATAAAGTAAAGACATCTGTACATTAATATACATGAAATAAGAAAAAGAAATGCAAGAAATTAAAGTGACAACTATACAAGGCAGGGGCCCCCTTCCACCTATGAAATCAAATGCTTAAAGGAAAATAAAGACATCAAATAAAGGACTAAATGACATCGGCCCAGTATCTCTGTTGCTGATTTAAATGAAAATTAAATGTGAAATCTAAGTGACACTACATAAAGGAGACAAATCACACTACTTTAACCTTTTCTTAACCTTTTTGCCTTTCAGCTAGTTATGAACAAGTCAGCAATGTGAGTCTTAAAGCAAACTAAACCAAGCTATACTAAGTGATATTTTGGCTCCAATAAAGTTATTTGATTATGGAGAAAGAACCATCAATAGATGAACAACTTGATATCTAAGAGCAAAACGTGAAGTGCAAGTTAAAGAAATGATACTAATGAAAATCAAACTACAGAAAAATAAAGGTCAGCAACATAGACAAGATGATCACACATGCCACTAGTCATGAAATCAAAGTAAAATTAAACACACTTGCATGAATTGAAATTGCATGAATGAAAAATCTAATCTACCTTACATTCTACAAAGCAATATTTACAAAATGAAATCTACTCTACTTACATCCTAATATGCTCCATGACATCTACTTCACATCTCCTTCCATGTTGAGAACATCAAAGCTTTATTCAATTTCTTCAAAAGTACAAAGTAAAAAAGCTTTCAAAAGCCATGGGACTAACAAGCTAAAAGGACTAAGAAAAGACTAAAGGAAAGACTAACAAATGAAGGAGAGATATCTCCTATTTATACAAGAAGATGAGAGCCATCTCATTAATGGGAGTCCATGAATCTCTCCCTCTACCTCTAGAGTCCTAATCAAAATAGGAACTGATAAGGCACATGTCTTTTTAGAGTTACAATACAATTAGGAGATGTGACACATATCCTCATGATCCCATGATTCTTTCCAACCAAATTCGAATTTGGCCTTAGAGTGCCACATAAGGGTCTTCTAGAAGCCTCCTTTCAACCTACACATGTCAACAATCTCAACCCATTTGTTAGGTATAAGCATATGCACATTATTTTCTAATGTTTAACCACAAATTCACTTAAAAGGCTTAGAAATAATAAAGATTGGAAAAACATAAAGGTGGCCCAATGATAATGAAAGTGGGATGAATGTGGTGACATAGTAGTGAAATGGAGGTGAAATGGAGGTGATATAATGGACATAATAGTGAAATTGTAATGCAAATGAATGACATTTTCAAGACTCAACATACCCCCCAACTGAAGCTATTGCATGTCGTCATGCAATATATATTACATTAACTCTTTTGATCCTTGAGCTTTGGCTTAGCTTTGCATGATATCATTTGATAACTTCATATTTCTGCAAAGTGTTTCACTTGAATTGCAACATGGTTGGTTCTTGTGTTACAACCATTTTTTATTTTTATTTTTCTTTTGTTGCCTTCTATTTTGATCTTTGAACTTTGCATAATGATATTTTGATTATTGTTGCAAAGTATATCTTTATTGGATTGCATGATGGTTGGTTCTTGTGTGACAACCATGATTTTGTTTGTATCCAATTTATCCTTTAAGCACTTTTTCAAAAGCCATTGTATGCTCATAATAGCAATGTAATAATTAATATATGTTGGAAGTATGTGAGCTCGTAAATATCATATGGACATGGCAAGATATGAATATGAATGTATCCCCCCCCCCCCCAACTGATGGTATTGGCAATTTTATGAAATGAGGAAGAGAAATGTTTTTCCAACAATTATCATTCTAGCTTTTTATGGAATTCTATGGTCAAAAGTTAGAAAATGCCGTACCTTCACTTACCCTTTGGAATGGATGAGTTGTATGTGTAGTGGCTGAAAAATTCTGATCATATTCTTCTTCAAGTGGCTGAACAAGAGGAGTCATGGATAGAGAGATAAGATGGCTTTTTATTGCTTCTACTAAAACTTGCTGAATCTGCTCCAAAATGCTGAAAATAATAGTCTTCAGGTCTTCAAAAATCATTGGCACAATTCCTACTATGTGAAAAGATGTTCTGATGTTGAACATAGTAGGAAATTGTTGGCTTAGTGGCCATTAATGGATGCCACTAGTCAACACGAGAACTCTCACCATTGATGACAATGAGAGTCAAGATGCCCAAACACATCTTGCTAGGTACGAATGAATTTGCTGATGTCGAGTCACCTAGAAGATCTAACGAACAAGGGACATTAATGTATTCCCATTGTTTGTCAGCATGAGGACTTGCCATTAAGGCATGCAAGCCTCAAGGTGTTTTTACAAAGAACTTAGATTCAAAGGACTATGGACTCAATAATTTGCATTGAAGTAGGGCTTATTTGCTGAATGAAAATGACAAGGAATGGAATGTGAAAATGGAAGATGGCAATGGAGAGTAGAAATGGCAATGGGCAATAAGCATATGAATGAGCCTCTTGCTTTTATTTGTGGGTTATGAATGGACAAAAAGAGATGGAAAGTGTATGTGAATGTAAGTGGAAAGTATGGAGTGGAATGAGGTGAATGGTTTATTATGAAGTATGGATGGATGGATGGATGTGATGGAGACAATAGTATCTGAAAGTTTTTCAAGTGCTTGGATCTGATTTTACATCAGCATATTTCCTCTTTGTTGCTGATCATCCTCTTATGAAACAAATTGGTCTCTTAGAGACACACCATTCTCTTTAGTCATTTGTCCTTCCTCCTCGAACCTACAAAAAAAACTAATACTTCTTCTGCAATGGAATGTAAGATTATCAAAGGAGAGAGGTGATAAATCTCTCTAGTTATGATATTTACACACAAAACTAAGAATTTGTATTAATGAAATAAGTTCTTCAAAGGAAAAATCAAAAGAATTTATACCTGCTTTGGAATTAGTGCCTCGAGTTGATGTTGCTTCTTTTCACAATTTATTTCATTATTTGCCATTTCAAACTCTAATGATATATTTATCATTGTATAGATCTTGTTGAGATCTTTCCAATGGTATTTAAATCATCAAAATATGATTTTGTATGAGAAAGATAGGGGTATTTGAACAATGAGGTTTTTTTGGCTGCGGAATTGGGGAACAGCTCTGTAGCTAAAAATATTGAATAAAAAGTTAGCCATTCACCTTTCATTATCAGTCCAAAATTAATCAATACCTTCAGAAAAGTGAGAAAATAACTTGTTCATTTCATTGATTCAAAATTATTATTCTTTCTTGACATGCAGCGACTTAGTGTGGCGACTCAGTGTGGCGACTTTGTGATAATACACAATTTGACTTCCCTTTGACCGGGGTCTTTTTCATCAAATTTGACCGAATGAATAGGACACCATCCATGTACCAACGTTCCCCCAGCTACCCATGTGACTTGTTTTGCTTGATGACACCTGCAACCTAGAGTTTAACAAAACAGTTGCGGAATATGGGATTGGCTGCGGAAACGCTGTATTGGCTGCGGAAAGTGCAGAGTGTAGAAAGTACTGTGAAATGGAGTGGCTGTGTGGACTTTCAAGGGAAGAACAAACTAAGCAGTTTCCCCATCTCAACTTCGGCTGAAGCTTTGACTGTGTATGGATGCTCAAGGAGGAGGCTCACGAGAAAGATGGATGGACTACGGCTGAAAATGGAATAGCCGCAGTGTTATGCAAGGTAATACGAGTTTCAAATGGAACTGCGGGGTTTGAAACAAAGCCGTGGAGTTTAAAACAGAGCTGCGGGGTTTAAAACAGAGACGTGAAGTTTACATCGAAACGAGAGCGGAAATGGTGAAAGTGTGAAGGAGTGGAAGACAAGCATGAGAATGAGTTCAAATGCGTGTGAGAATGGAGTGATAAGGAAATGAAATAACGACCAAATCCCTTGGAGTCGGACGGCTTTCATACACGTTTCAGTTTTTGGCTGCGGAGATCGTGGTGGAGAAGAGACCTATTTGTTTGGAAAACTGCCATGTTTTGTTGAGTCTTCAATCTTGGAATTGGCTGCCTTTACCGATAGACGCTGTTGAACTATGAAATTTACACGTTTGAGCTGCAATTAACTGATTTGACTTTCGCTTCAAATAAATCACTTGAGTTTGACGAATTTTCAGCAAAGCATGTGAGGTGTATGGTATGGGTAGAGTAACGGCGGGAACCTTCCAGATCGGATGACTGTGTACACATCTCATCAAACGGTTGTGGATATTACGGTCACGTCTCAAGAGTACAACGAATAAGACTATAATTAGGCTTGAATAACAGCACATAGATGACTCCTATTTGGATTTATCCTCCTCAGACACGCAGAACACATTCAAACTATCTGTTAATTAACTTAATTTTTGTATTTATTCACGCGGCGACAAAAAAGAGGCTCCAAAGAACCAAAGATTTCTCCCAGACCACCACGAATTTTCTCAAACGGTTTCTTGGTTATCTAATTAACCCACCTGGCAAAAAAACCCATGTTTTAGTTTTTTGAAATTCGTCTCCATTTGGGCAAATCGAACGTTTGAAGTTTGACGTTTTTTCTGTGTTTTACGTTTTTCCTGAGTTGTTGCTTTTCAACTGTGAAATTGATTTCCGAAAAAAAATTGTTTTGAGATGTACTCACAGCATATGAATTTTGATGAGCTTGTTCCATTATTGAAATTCTATTTTCATGACAACTGAAACAAGAATTGCATGTGCAGTAGAGAAACTCCTATTGTTCCATTCAATTTGCTCGAATTTTGCAAGCTTGCAGTAGCCTTTGAAGTATAGCGGAGTGATCACCTTGGTTGTATCGTAAAAAATCTTACACAAAGCGATGCCAGCAATCACAGATGTGAACCACAAAATTGGTTGTTCCATTGCATACTTTCTTAAAAGTGAATCTGATCGGTCTTCATAAGCCTCTGACTCCACCAAATTGGTTGCAGAATTCAACATAGTGATCGGGTATATCAAATTGAATTGCTCGCAGCAGAAAACATTCAGAAGATTAAAAATCATTTGAATTGGGTGGCTAGGTGGATTTCACGTAAATCTGCTCTGTAGCCAACACAACTACAACCGATAATTGAAGGAAGCGGAGACACAATGTCAATGCAGAGGTTCAGATGGTTGTGGTTTCAGGAACATCAAAGCTACTCCGAGCTAGAAAAGTGGCCATGGCTGAAGGACAAGCGCAGGGATGTAAGAAACTCTCTGTTTCTGACTGATAATGTAGCTATCCAAGGGTGAAATCAACTCAAAAATATGCCACTAAATGATGAATGCCTCCTACAGGAACCAACCTCCAAAAATGCACAATTCGGTCCTCTTTTTTTTCTCATATATACAATGCATTTTTTATGTTGCATGTTTATTTCAGGCCAAAGCTTGATCAAGGAGGCAGATTTTTTATTGAAGCCACAATGAAAACTAGGAATGGAGATAGCCATAGATTGCTTTTCTCTTTTTTTTCTTCTCTGAAATTGTAAAATTTTATAAAAAGGATTAATGATTTTCAATTTCAGGCAGCAAATACTTCAAGAAAAATATGCTAAAAACAAGACTTTGACTGAGGTCCTAGGCTGGTTTTTCATCGATCTGAGCTGGGTGACTAGGATAGGATCCATGTCGGGACAATTCTGGAGATGCCCATGTGGTTTGTTTTTTCATTGGATGCCTGTAACCTGCTAAACCTTGAAACAGCTGCGGAATTCACAGCTAGCTGCGGAATTCTCAGCTAGCTGCGGAATCAGGGCAGTTTCCGCAGCTAAGTTGCAAAACCTTATTAGAACAGGATACAGTGTTTTGAAGACCACTACAAACCATAACCAGACAAGTTTGGACAATTTGAACCTATCAAAGCAGTTGAGTTTCATTTTTTTTCATCATTTTTTTTTTATTGAATCAATTGAAATGTTGAAGTTTATTTTGTCTCCTATATTTTTTCTTAACAATTCTTTTTCTGATCCTCCAGATCACACAAAGCGCAGGAGGAGAGCATACTCAAGAATTATTATTTTTCTTTTTTTTTACTTAACAATCCTTTTTGTGATCCTCTAGATCACACAAAGTGCAAGAGGAGAGCATACTCAAGAATTATTAACCCTTTTTTTTTCAGATGTAAGAAATAAGGTCTCCTAATTACACTTCCCCGGCAATGGCGCCAAAATGTCTAGTCAATTTAATGTCTTAAATTGCTCTACATAAATTATCAATCCGGGTATCGTAAACTGATGAAGTGTGGTGCACTATATGTGCTTAGTTAACCTTTCTCTTACTTCGTTGTTTTATAGTTTATGTTGTTTTTGGGGTTTTGTTCTTGTTGGCTTTCTAAGGTCTTAAGAATACTTTTAAAGGACAAGTATGGATAAAAATTTCAAGACAAGGCCTATGTCCTTAATGGTAACTTCCAAAACTTATCACTTCAAAAGAACTTAAAACATGTTATTGATGGAGTTAGTATTTAAACAAAAGTGTGAATATACAACTAGTTCAATCAAAATAAAATGCAATAATCAAATAATGAGAGAATGACTATGAGACCCAGTATCCTTGCTGCTTCAACAAAAGGACAAGATGATTCTATCATGTCATTAGTTCATTAAAAGGCTATGTGCATCACTAATCTACAATCAACTTGAAAGCAATTTATGTACAATAATATACATGTTAAAAACAAAATAAAATGCAGTAATTCAAACTGTACATTAATATACATGAAAATCAGAAAAAGAAATACAAGAAAATAAAGTAAAGACATCTGTACATTAATATACATGAAATAAGAAAAAGAAATGCAAGAAATTAAAGTGACAACTATACAAGGCAGGGGCCCCCTTCCACCTATGAAATCAAATGCTTAAAGGAAAATAAAGACATCAAATAAAGGACTAAATGACATCGGCCCAGTATCTCTGTTGCTGATTTAAAATGAAAATGAAATGTGAAATCTAAGTGACACTACATAAAGGAGACAAATCACACTACTTTAACCTTTTCTTAACCTTTTTTCCTTTCAGCTAGTTATGAACAAGTCAGAAATGTGAGTCTTAAAGCAAACTAAACCAAGATGTACTAAGTGATATTTTGGCTCCAATAAAGTTATTTGATTATGGAGAAAGAACCATCAATAGATGAACAACTTGATATCTAAGAGCAAAAAGTGAAGTGCAAGTTAAAGAAATGATACTAATGAAAATCAAACTACAGAAAAATAAAGGTCAGCAACATAGACAAGATGATCACACATGCCACTAGTCATGAAATCAAAGTAAAATTAAACACACTTACATGAATTGAAATTGCATGAATGAAAAATCTAATCTACCTTACATTCTACAAAGCAATATTTACAAAATGAAATCTACTCTACTTACATCCTAATATGCTCCATGACATCTACTTCACATCTCCTTCCATGTTGAGAACATCAAAGCTTTATTCAATTTCTTCAAAAGTACAAAGTACAAAAGCTTTCAAAAACCATGGGACTAACAAGCTAAAAGGACTAAGAAAAGACTAAATGAAAGACTAACAAATGAAGGAGAGAGATCTCCTATTTATACAAGAAGATGAGAGCCATCTCATTAATGGGAGTCCATGAATCTCTCCCTCTACCTCTAGAGTCATAATCAAAATAGGAACTGATAAGACACATGT
The DNA here is from genome assembly GCA_031772625.1 of Pinus tabuliformis. Lineage (NCBI taxonomy): Eukaryota > Viridiplantae > Streptophyta > Pinopsida > Pinales > Pinaceae > Pinus > Pinus tabuliformis. The sequence continues at coordinate 102,685,055 of CM062818.1, read as the reverse complement.
CTTTTTAGAGTTATAATACAATTATGAGATGTGACACATATCCTCATGATCCCATGATTCTTTCCAACCAAATTCGAATTTGGCCTTAGAGTGCCACATAAGGGTCTTCTAGAAGCCTCCTTTCAACCTACACATGTCAACAATCTCAACCCATTTGTTAGGTATAAGCATATGCACATTATTTTCTAATGTTTAACCACAGATTCACTTAAAAGGCTTAGAAATAATAAAGATTGGAAAAACATACAGGTGGCCCAATGATAATGAAAGTGGGATGAATGTGGTGACATAGTAGTGAAATGGAGGTGAAATGGAGGTGATATAATGGACATAATAGTCAAAGTGTAATGCAAATGAATGACATTTTCAAGACTCAACAGCTGCCGAGGCTAGATTTCGAGAGAAGTGACTTGCACTGTCGTAATGACTGATATATGGTGTGGATGATGGAGCCATTGGAAAGGTGCAAAAGACAACTAATGAGATGATGCAATCTACCTAACTTCATTGTAGAAATAAAGACATGCAAATCAAAGGGATGTGCTTTGAGCAACATTTCTTGAGGTAGAGCGCATTGGGAGAATTAGGAAGGATAGGAAGGATATGGCCCTCGAAATCCTCATGAAGGAATGCCCCTTTACTCAATTGTAGGTGTATTCAGGGGTAGACGTAGCTTCCATGGTGTCCTCATCAGGCTGGGAGATTGGCGAATGGGAGGAAGGATAACAACATGATGCGCTGACATTACTTGGTGCATCAACCTGAGGAATAAGGTTCACATACGCATCATCTTGAATGGTAAATGATAGACTGGTAGATAGAGGGTCTACTGATGTTGAGACATCAAATTTTGTCAAAAAGGGTTCAATAGAAATGCACGCAGCAACCTCGGAAATGGGAGGGGGAGGACCAGGGAAGGCACCCATCAATGAGGATTATCTATAGACTCCGAGCGAGACACTGGTGCAAGGAGTTGAAGACTGGTTGTTGGACATCAACGAGCTGATGGACTCGGGGGAGGTCACGGATGTTGGTTCGTAGTAAGTCAATTGATCAATGGTAACAATATTCCCTTCAGGTGGGAAGAAAATATTGTGGAACACCACAAATGCGACAACTGACATAGCATCTGTGTAACTACAACCTATGAGGATGTTGTAATCCAAAGGGGCATCAATGACTTTGATATTGGCATGGAAAGCCTTGCCCTCAAGGGTCACTAGATAGTTGCGGTACATACCTAGGGGTTGGGAGGAGTGTCCATTCCAAGCATGCAAGATGATGGTGGAGGGGGATAACTCGGGTGACTTGAGCTATTTCCAAAAAAAACAGACATCACATAGGTGGATGTGCCTTTGTCAATAATGCATTTGGAGATGATGGCATTATAGACTCTAACTGGTATCTGGAAAGCAATAAATGAAAGTAATGGGGTTGATATGATGTATCAACTGGGAAGACAATAAAACAATCATCGGAAATATCCACCTCACCCAAGGAAGTTAGTAGAGCCTTCTTTTCGGAAGCGCATGACTGGAGGACTTCCAAGTTGACATGATAGCAGGTGATTGTGCCAAGTCATCTGTTATACTATATTTATGAGCAGCTCTATTAGAAGCTGCATTATGGCGTAATGGTCCCTTTGGGATCTTGGGAATGTCCTCAAACTTTGGTTGGGGGATCTATAAAGGACCATTTTGTGTCATAAGAGGCTCAACAGACACATTGGTTTTGGACTTAGTAGCTGATGAATGGAGGGCTTGTCATATTGACGTGACCAAGTTTGTAGGTTGATATTGGAGGGGTTAACCTCATTAGAGTTCATCATCAGGATCTGGTAGTCACTGGGACTAGAAGGTTGGGGGAGGTGGGTTTGTTGACTTGGCTGGGGCTAAGTAGAAACAAATCCTTGCTAAGGGAAAGGATTTGTGAGCATGACCAGTTGAGGTGGTGGAGGATTTTGAGGCAATTGTTGACCTTAAGAAACTGATTGAGCTTCCCACAATTGGTGCATTTGGGGTAAAAGAGGACACTCATATGTACAGTGACCATGTACACCACAACATGCACAAGGATTTTTCGTATGAATAACCTTGTTCTGCTTGGAATGGCCGCCTTATTGTTGGTTGTTGGTGTTAGACTGGTTCCCCTGGGCTTCATTAGGCTAGTTACCTTAGTTACCGTGGTTACCCTTGTTACCCGTCCCCTTATTCTTTTTCTTCTAATTTTGGGGATTGGTATCACTCTGCTGTGAAAACACTTTTCCCTGAGGGGGAAGTGGTTGTTGGGGCTGAGGATGCATGGGAGGATACAACACTAATGCTTGAGGGTTTGGAGTGTCAAACCATGCATAAGAAGGAGCGACAGTTTGGTAGATGGGTTGAGGCCCTAGAAACATGTTGCTAGAAGGAGGGGCATAAATGTTGGAGGAACTGGTTCCCCCTGGGGATATCCATAACTCTGCAGAGTGTATGGTGAAGAGTGTGAAATGGATCCAACAATATTGTCGACGATGTGAGATTCCCCTGGTGCTTTAGCACTTCCAGGACAAGGGAGGTCTGGAATGATGATATAGACGTAACTTGATTGAGCATAAGTCAGATCATATCTCAAAGTAGTTTGGAGAGCTTCCTCAGTTTGAGGAGAATGGGACGTGATATCTTTCCCAATGGGGGATAAAAGGCACTTGAGAAACCAATCTAGATAAACACAGTCTTCGAAAGGCGGGGCGTGATATGTGCTCCTTCTTTGATGCCACTCTTGAAAATGGCTAGAAAGGTGAGTAGCAGAGTATTGAGGGAATGTGGTCAAAAGCTTAGTACCAGTGTCGTACCGAAGAGGTAACTGGAAATAAGATAAGAACGTCTTAGCAAGCATCGCGAAAATGGAATGATAGGTGGAGGGTTGGTCTACATACCATTTTGCAGCATCTCTAGTGAGCGTGCATTGGAAGAGCCGAAGACGAATGGAGTCATTGGTTATGGAGTTGGACAAACACCACATGTGGAAGGATCGGACATGGTTGGTAGGATCCTCTCCAGCAATACCCTCAAACTTTGGGATGCTTGAGGGAAGCTTCGTCGGCATAGAGGGCCAACTAGCATCATGGTGTATGGGGTCATTTATCAACTGGTTAAGATCCGGTAGACTTAACCCAGCCATAAAGGGGAGCATGGGGGATGCCGAAACAATTTATGAGATTGTTCTACTTGATGTGACCATTGGCATATTACTAGAGCCACCACATGTTTGGGTTCCTGCACTAGCTGTGGGTCCAGATATGGTGATGATATGTGGTGAAGGAGGTTCAGAATCAGATGAGGAATCAGAAAGACAAGGAGAAGTGTCGGGATGGGGACTCGAAGGTCTATGAACTCAAACCATACGGGGAGGAGTAATACAACTAAGAAGAAACTGGGGGTGAAGGCCTAATAGTCTCCATGACTCGCACCTTGGTGGCGCAATCATGGAAGGACACACAGAACATGAAAATGGTGAAGGGAGATCAAGAACATATCTTTTGTCTCTGATGCAGTGAGATAAATTTATTATGTTATGTCTTGGCTTGGTGGTGTAAACCAAGCACCCTTTGCTTAAGGTGTGCTTGTATGTGCAAGTGTATTAATTTATTAAGCCAAGATTATGTTTGTAAAAGGAAAAAAGTTTGTTGCAAATAAACTGAAATAAATAACAAAAAATAAACAGCAAAACAATTAACTAAATCCCACCCAAAATGGGATTGCAAACATTGTACTGCTTGGTGGCTAAACCGATGGAAAATACACTGAAATGGTCAAGATATATAAATGTCAGTGTGACTGGGATCAAGTGACTCTAAGCTACTGAAAAGTGGTGCAGCAACAACAAAAAACCAGAGGGGAAGATCGCTACAAAAAGATAGGGAGATGGGTGAAACATCTAGGGCAACCAATGGGACCCTATGGGAATGACCAAACAAGCTTAAATGTGAAACTTTGGATGGTAGTAACCTATCTTATCAGTTCTAAAACAAAAGTCTACAGCTATGGAAAATGTGGCTGAAAGTGTTGCAGGAACTCAGACTTCTCACTCAACTAAACTCCTCCTAAAAAGGAGGAAGTGTACTAGAAGCCCTAAGGGAGGCTAAATTTGAATTCGATGAGTAAAACATAATGGATGAAGGCCTAAGCGGGATGAGACATAGATGAAACACCCAGCAAACAAATCTTAGCAAAACCCAGGAATAGATATGTGAAAAACCCTAAAACCCAAAAATCACAGGTTTTGACCTTTTTTTATGAAATCAAACTTTTTGGGCAGAAAGTTGTGTTATGGAGCCCATATCACACCTTTTGGGCTGAAAACTCTGATTTTTATTTTGAGAGTCCTCGTCTGCAAATTTCAGAAAAAAAGTGTCGCCTTTATCGTGGCTGGTTCCAGTGACCTGTGGAGATGATGAGAAAGCTTACGAAAATCAGAAATTTATCAGATCTAGGACTAAAACAGTAGGAAACATTAATATAATTGAAAAAATAAGAAACCTTAAGCTAAAAACCAAAGGTCACCCAAGTTTTTGGATCTGAAGTATAAAACCCAACGGAGCCGCCAATTTGCTGTAGTGTTTTCTTCTCAATGATGTACAAAAAGAACCCACTTAATATTGTGGATGACCAACAATCTCAACAATAGAAGTAACTACTAAACATTGTAGATTTATAACTATTTATAGAAACAAAACCTGCTAAAATTCTTATCTATGCTATGATCATAGTTAAACAGTGAAAGCAAGAGTAATAACCCCAAAACATCTAATGGAAACGAGATATGTAAAGAATAATTTAATAATAACACTTGTGAAGAGAGTGGATAAATGTTAGTAGTCCCCCTTTATGGGATGGGTTCTTGGCTATCTGCAAACATTTTCAGCTTCTGTAGAGTTTCTCTCCTCTATAATGCATAAACCCATCAAAAGTATGATGTGCGACAATGAAAATAATCAGAGTTACAACAATGAGTGCAACAATGAAAATAATCAAAAGTCAATAATGAATGGAAAACCCTCCTATTTATAACAAAATATTGAGTTATCCTCGAATAATGAGAAATAATAAAATATTATTGATCCCATTCCTGGAATAACCACTTGGAATATTTTATTATATTTGTTTAGGAGGGAAAAAACATTTAAACTTTTATTTTGAAATAATAAACAAATCAATGATTTATTTATTATCTCAATGAATTAGTTAAGAAATAATAAACAAATAATGATTTATTTAATTATTTCTAAGAGATTTAGTCAAATTTAACAAAGAATAGTAATTATGTAATGATTAATTAGTTATTGTTAGAGAAAAATAAGAAAAATAATGATTTATCTATTTATTTTTCATGATTGGGTCAAATTTAACAAGGAATAATAATAAAAAAATGGTTTAATTAATTATTCCTAGAAGAGAATCAAATAAATAGTGATTTATTTAATTATTCCTCATGGGTTTAACTATAAATTATTTAATAAAGGCGGGTTATTAGGTAATTTCTCAAAGTGAAATAAATTTTACTAGGGTAAAATTGGCTTTACATGGTATACCTTGATCCATCTAGTAAATTAGGCTAGATGATCAATTTTTTGGCGATAACAATTTTATTTCCACATGGCGTATATGGAATAGTTAAGTCATTTATGGTTGGAATGAGTTTGGTTTGCCTTCATTGCGTCATACAACTGTTGTGCATTAAAACTCATGGCTTTGAATTTTTTCCAAAGAAGGTACTTTGGATGTGCATTTTTGTTATATTTTTGTGTCGAATGGTCAAGTATTGTATGCTGAGAACATTGGAAGTTATGGTGTAATTGATGAGACTAGCCCAAAGATTTGTGCGGTTATGCACAACAAAGATTTGAAATGATATAATGTTATATTAATCACTGATTAAATGATTAAATGATGAGTTTCTTATGGACTTAACATTGTGGTTAACACTTAATCTTCAGATAGTTATGGACATTGTTAAGGTGGCATTTATGACAGTCTTTATTAATTTTGTGATGGCGGTACTTACCTAGGTTTGCATTTCCCGATTCTCGGTCTTTGCCAAAACCCTTTCTCCTATTGTTACGGGGTCATTTTTCTCTGCATTTCTTCTGCACTGAGGGTTTGGTCTGGAAATTTTTGTGTTGCAACTGTATGATTTTAAGCTACAATTATGTGCGTGCCAGTCATGGACTACTTTTCCTGTGAGTATGACACTTGTATTTACCTGGATGACTTGTGGGTTCAGCTCCTTGTGCACAGGGTGATGACTCTGTTCATTGTCATAGTGAAATATTCATTGTATGTCTTATTCAGTCGCTTGGTTTGTTCTTGCTCCACTGTTATTATTCTTCAATGGTTATCCAACTAATTTAGAGCTATTTTATGTTGTGCATGCTACAGGTCACGACTACAGTGGCCTCCTCCTGTTCGTGACTTAATTCAGGTAAATTAACACTCCATGATATTTTCTACTCCTCGCCTTAATCTGTTTCTAACCATCTCTGCCCCTCTGTCTCAGGTTGGCACTGTGGTTGGTGGCCCCTGGTTCTGCTTTCTCCTTGTGCGGACAACACTCCAGGTAATTTCTTCCCTTAATGTGGTGACAGTTCTCTGCCCTTCGTTTATTGCTTTCAGTTGACAGTTTGCTAACGGGCTTGCCCTGTTTTGTTTATGCAGTTCGAGGTTTGGTTCGTGGGAGCGCTTAGTAGGAATGCCACGGTCCTTGTTCCGGTAGGCTCTGCCACTATCTTGACCTTTTTGTTTGGATTTAGTTTATGTCATTGTAATTGGATTGAGTTCCGGTATTCCTTGGTTGTTATGCTTCTGTTGTCGCTATGCGACCTAGGTTGTTGGCACAAACCCTTGTTTTTTTCTACGAAATTTTTTAAGGTTACAACGATTTGAAAGAACTAGCTAGAGGCTACTCCCTACTCTCTTCTAGGGTTTCACTGGTTAATTTGACTTGGTAACTATTCATTGTATTCAATTAAATATGTTTGTGTATACCTTTTTGGAATTGAACCCCTCGTCTAAGGTTCCAATTGCTAACTCAGCTCTTTAGCAGTGATTTGGCTATATTCGGACCCTTTTTCAAATGTATGCGAACATACATATATTTTTGTTCTGGAATGGAAAGAAATTACAATGTCTCAGTGTATGACTGTTACCTCTGTTCTGGGGTTTTATTTCCAGCATTCACATGATCGTTTTTTCTCGAACTTCTTGCAATTATACTTGTCTGTTTCAGTCATGGTCTCTCTTAATGGGCTACCAACCCTCGTTCTAGGAATTCACATACAATCCTTGCTGTTTGAGTTCTTTTCCTTTAGAAAAGAAAATAAAAGAGAAAGTTTGCATGCACCATATCTACTATTCTAGTTGTTCAATGATTAGGAAACAATAAAGAAATATTATGATGGCTGTTACAGATGGATTCAAATGAATAAAGATTGTCTGATCTCCTTTTATTACAGATGCTCGTATGTTGAACCTTTAGAATGATTTACAATATTCCATTTATACTTTTTGTCCACAGTTACCTGAACTGTGTGTAGTTACGTTTAGTTTTTATTCTATTAGTTATGAAACTGCTTATGCATTCGGTTCTACTTGCATTACAAGATTTCACACTTGACATGTTTGTCTTTTTTTCGAAAATGAAAGAAATAGTTATATAACTATTTTTTATTAAAGAAAGACAAGACAATGAGCCTAACCAACTAGGTTGTTCCCTAAGTGAAACTGGAAAAAAAATAAAAAAAAAAAAAAATTCCTACATTCTACTTTGACTTTTTAAACATAAATAAACCAATCATTGTTAAAGCTTTCCACCTTGGCGGAGAACAACACCCGGTCATGGTGCCCATAGTTGGATGCTCCTTCATTAGGCTCCTCGGGTAAAAAGAAATCATGAATCCAGTCCATGAGCTTCTCGACTAAAGAACCCACATGCTCTATCTACCAAGCATCAAGCCATGAACTGTCCTCAATAGGATGGTTCTTCCACTTGACCAGATATTGCAGATACTCCTTCCACCGAGTTCGTTTGGCCACCTGAGTGTCGATGATTCTCTCAATCTCGTGAGGCTAAATGTAAGGCATTTGTCTCATCCAAGTTTCACTTCCACCTTGGGTGTCTCATGTAGGCCGTGTGGTTCTGTCTTCTTCTTCTCGATTAGTAGTGTAGGGAAATAGGTCTACCACATTGAAGATGGGTGAAATGCCTATCCCTGGTGGCAACTGTATTTCATAGGAATTCACTGAAAATTTCTTGAGGACTTTGTAGGGACCTATCTTCTTGTACTTCAGCTTGTTGTCTGCACCTCTAGGAAAGCGTTCCTTACGCAGATGCGAGAGGACTTCATCTCCCACATTAAATTTCACTTATCTCTGCTTTAAATCTGCTTGTTGCTAGTATTTTTTACTGCTATCCTGCAATTTAATTTTCATCTTCTCATGCAAATATTTCATTGCATTAGCGAAATCTTCCTCATTTTCATTTCGCCTTTCCTGTTATCCTAGATCTCTCAATTCATGCACTCCATGAGGATGCATGCCATACAAGATCTGAAAAGTACTGCAACCCATGTTGCGATTGGGTGAGTCATTATAAGAAAACTATGCCTGGGAAAGTACTCAATCCCACATCTACAAATTCTCACTAATCAAGCTTCGTAGCAGGTTCCCCAGACTTCTATTTACCGCCTTTGTTTTCTCATCGGTCTACGGGTGATAAGCAGAGCTGTAACTCAACTGCATGTCCATATTCTTCCACAGGGTGGGCCAAAAGTTCCCTGTAAACTTCACGTCCCTGTCAGAGAGAATAGACTTAGGCAAACCATGTACCCTGACAATATCTGTAAAAAACAAGTGGGCCACGTGAGTGGCATCGCTTGTTTTTCTGAAACGGATGAAATGCACCATCTTCGAAAATCGGTCCACTACTACCATCACCGAGTCATAACCCCTCTGTGTCCTTGGTAGATCCAAGATGAAGTCCAAGCTAACTGAGTCCCACGGTCTACATGGAATGGGAAATGGTGTGTAAAGTCTCGTGTTTTGACTGTGACACTTTGCCAACTGGCACACTTTACATCTGGTCACAAATCTCTGCACATTCCTTCGCATTTTTGGCCAAAAGTAAAAATGGCTGAGTTGCTCTAATGTCTTGTCTATGCCGAAATGTCCGGCTAGACCTCCATTATGCTTCTCCTGAATAATATTTTCCCTCATTGAGCAGTCAAGAATGCATAGATGTCCTCCTCTAAACAACTGCTTCTCCTGCAAATTATATTCCAACCATGGACTATTGTCTCTCACCAAAGGATTCTGGCACGCTTCGTAAGCCTCCTTAAAATCTATGTCAGTCTGATACAAATATTTCAAGTTCTCAAAACCCAACACTTGTATAGTACTCTCCTACAAGAGTAAGGCCCTCCTACTCAATGCATCTGCCACCTTGTTGGCCTGCTTGCTGACGTGTTTCAACGCGAAGGTGAAAATCTGCAAATATTCAACCCACTTAGCATGTTTGTGATTCATCTTGTGCTATTACATCACATACTGCAATGCATAATTATCTGATAACAACAAAAATTCATTCTCCAGCAAATAGTCTCTCTAATGCTTCATTGCCTGGACGACAACATAGAACTCCTTATCATAGGATGAATACTTCTACCTGCTTCCATTCAATTTCTCGTTGAAAAATGCAACCGGTTTACCCTCCTGGCTAAGTACACCTCTAATAGTCATACCCTTGTATCACAGCGAACCTGAAAAATCTTTTTAAAATATGGGAATGTCAGGATCGGTCTCTCTGTGATCTTCTTCTTTAGTAGCTAAAAACGCCTCTCTACTGCATCAGTCCATTGAAAAGGTTGAATTGTCTTTTTGATAGTGTCAAACATAGGTGCGCAGATTTCACTAAAATTTCTTATAAATTTTCGGTAAAAACTCACTAGCCCATGGAAGCTACATACCTGAAATAAGCTTTTCGGGGATGGCCAGTTGACTATCGCTAAAATATTCTCTGGATCCATCTTTAGCTCGTTTTCTGCTATTACGAAGCCCAAATAAACCAATTCCTTATGTCGAAAAGTACATTTTTTCAGATTTATCAGCAGCTTATTCTGTTGCAATTTTTCCAGCACTTTTTGAACATCTCGAAAGTGTTCCTCCCTCGTCTTGCTGAAAATTAATATGTTGTCCAGGTACACTATCACAAACTTCCCAACGTATTCTTTCAACAGTTCATTCATTAACCACATAAAGGTACTAGGTGCATTTCTCAGTCCGAATGGCATTACCAGCCACTCATGCAGTCCCTCGTTAGTCTTGAAGGCTCTCTTCCACTCATCCCCCTCTCGAATTCAAATCTGATGATACCCACTCTTTAAATCAATCTTAGAAAAATATGCTACCCCGCTTAGGCAATCCATCATGTCGTCCATCCATGGCACTAGAAATATATACTGGATGGTGAACTTGTTGATGGCCCTCGAGTCTGTGCACATCCGCCATTCTCCTCCTTTCTTGGGAGCGAGAACTGTTGGAACTGCGCAAGGGCTCAAACTCTCCCTTATCAACCCTTTGCCTAGCAATTCCTCCACCTGCTTTCTAATCTCTTCATTGTCTTTAGGGCTCATCCGATATGCTGCCTTATTCAGCAAACTTGCTCCAGGTATAAAGTCAATATGGTGACTTCTTCTAGGGGGCAATTTATCTGGCAAGTCATCCACCACTATATCGTCAAACTCCTGTAACATCTACTGAATTTCTATGGGTAAATTTGACACCTCTGTGTGTAGCAGCATCCTGTTTGCTCTTCTAACAACAGCATAGCTCACCTCGATATCCTCAATTTGTTTCAAAAAATGCTTTCCGCTAATTAACAACACTCTCATCTCACTTATCCTCGTTGTTTCTTCCTCCTTGATGGGCACAAGCGTATGCTTGATCCCATCTTTGAAAAACTTATAACACTTTGTCTTTCCGTCATGTACCACCTTCCTGTCATATTTCCATGGCCTGCCTAGTAGTATGTGATACACATCCATCGGCATTATGTCACAAATGACTTTGTCCTCATATCTGCCGATATGAAACTCCACTTCGCATTGCTCATCTACCAGCAACTGATGGCCTTTTTGCAGCCATGAAACTTTGTAAGGAGTGGGGTGTTTCAACCGCTTCAACCCCAACTTTTCCACCATCTCTGTGGCCACCAAATTATCTATACTTCCACTATCAATAATCTGTTTACAACACTTACCGTGTGGCTTACAAATCGTCCGAAAAAAAGCTTTCTGTTGAGTTTGTTCAGCTGTTTCTTTGGCTGGTTTCAGCGACACCTTGTTCAAAACTAGGACTTCCCCTGTTTCTAGCACATTTTTTTCTTCTTGGGGAGGTGCCTCTGCTTCTTCTGGCTGTGCCACATATGCACCCCTCTGTCCAGCTTGTTCTACCTCAGGACACTCAAACAATCGATGTCCCCACTTGTGACACCTGTAACATTGATAACCAACTCCTCTACCTCGGTCATTTTCACCGCCTCGCTAATATGGCCTACCACCTCTCGTATTGTCACCCTTTTCTATGATTCCTGAAGCTTTAGAACTGCTGCGTTCCTCATTACTGCTAGCAGTTCACCCTGTTCTGTAAGGCTGTCCTCTTCCTCTACCGGTTCCACGTCCTCTTCTGGCATTTTGTTTCTCGGCAATCTTCTCCTATACTTTCATAGCACTCTGATATGCTTCTTCAATTTTTTCAGAGAAAGAGTACTAATTTCATCAAATATTTCTAACCTCAAGCCACTTACATACCTGCCTGTTTTCTCCGAGGTGTCCTCTATATAATCGGCCCTTAAATTCAGTCGATAAAATTCTTCAGTGTACTCCCTAACGGTCATCCTTTTCTACTTCAGATTCTGTATTTTCCTGTGTAGTGCAATCTAGTAATCCTTAGGTAGAAATTTTCCTTTTAACTTGGCCACCATCCTTGACTACTTCTTGATCGACAACTTGTTCAACCTCCTCTCTGTTTGGATACTGTCCCACCACAGGGCTACGTGTCCCTTGACTTTGTCATAGCGAACTTGAGTATACAGTCTTCACTGAACTCTTCACACTCGAAATACTTATCCAGCTTGCTGATCTAGTCCAACAGAACCTCTGGTTTGGGTTTGTTGCCTACCAATAAGACCGACCTCAACAGTCTCATTTCTAGTCCTTCTTCATCCAATCCATCTGTTGTCGCTACAAATTCTTCTTCACTATCATCACCTACCTCTGGATCCCTTCTTCTCTCTGCTTCAACTGCCTCCAAACGGGGAGTAAGAATCTTGATCTCCTCTCTCAATCCTTCCTCTGCTATCCTCCGAGCACCTCTTCCACGACCTCGTCTTCCTACCTCCATTTCTCAAGACAATTCTAAAACCTGCTCCGATACCACTATGATGAGACCAGCCCAAAGTTCTGCGTAGTTCCACACAACAAAGATTTGAAATGATATAATGTTATATTAATCACTGATTAAATGATTAAATGATGATTTTCTTGTGGACTTAATAGTGTTGTTAACGCTTAATATTCAGATAGTTATGGACATTGTTAAGGTGGCATTTATGATAGTCTTAATTAATTCTGTGCTAGCGGTACTTACTTTGGTTTGTGTTTCCCACTTCTCGACCTTTGCCAAAACCCTTTCTCCTATTGTTACTTGGTCGTTTTGCTCTGCGTTTCTTCTGCGTTGAGGGTTTGGTCTAGAAATTCTTGTGCTGCAAATGTATGATTTTAAGCTGCAATTCTATGCACGCCAGTCATGGACTACTCTGCCTGTGAGTATGATGCATGCATTTACCTGGATGACTTGTGGGTTCAGCTCCTTGTGCATAGGGTGATGACACTGTTTTTTGTCATAGTGAAATAGTCACTCTATGTCTTATTCAGTCGCTTGGTTTGTTCTTGCTCCACTGTTATTATTCTTCAATGGTTATATGACTGATTTAGAGTTGTTTAATGTTGTGCATGCTACAGGTCACAACTACAGTGGCCTCCTCCTGTTTGCGACTTCGTTCAGGTAAATTAACTCTTCATGATTTTTTCTACTCCTTGCCTTAATCAGTTTCTAGCAATCTCTGCCCCTCCGTCTCAGGTTGGCACTGTTGTTGGTGACCTCTGGCTCTGCTTTCTCCTTGCGCGGACAACACTCCAAGTAATTTCTTCCCTTAATGTGGTGACAGTTCTATGCCCTTCACTTATTGCTGTCAGTTGACAGTTTTCTAACAGGCTTGCCTTGTTTTGGTTATGCAGTTCAGGGTTTGGTTCATGGGCGCGTTTAGTAGGAATTCCACAGTCCTTGTTCCAGTAGGCTATACCACTGTCTCAACTTATTTTATTGGATTTATTTTATGTCATTGTAATGGATTGAGTTATGGTATTCCTTGGTTGTTATGCTTCCGTTGTCGCTATGCAACCTAGGTTGTTGGCACAAACCCTCGTTTGGCTCTGCGAAATTTTGTAAGGTTACAATGATTTGAAAGAACTGGCTAGAGGCTTCTCCCTAATCTCTTCTAGGTTTCACTGGTTAATTTGACTTGGTAACTATTCATTGTATTCAATTAAATATGTTTGTGTATACCTTTCTGGAATTGAAACCCTTCTCTAGGGTTCCAATGGCTAACTTGGCTCTTTAGTGATTAGTTGGCTATCTCCGAACCCTCCGTCAAATGTATGCAAACATATATATATTTTTGTTCTAGAATGGAAAGAAATTACAATGTTTCGGTGTATGACTGTTACCTCTCTTCTGGGGTTTTATTTCCATCATTCACATGCTCTTTTTTTCTTGAACTGCTCGCAACTATACTTATCTGTTTTGGTCGTGGTCTCTCTTAATGGGCTACCAACCCTCGTTATGGGAATTCGTGTACAATCCTTGTTGTTTCAGTTTTGTTCCTTTAGAAAAGAAAATAAAAGAGAAAGTCTGCATGCACCATATCTTCTATTGTAGTTGTTCAATGATTAGGAAACAATAAAGAAATATTATGATGGATGTCATAGATGGATTTGAATAAATAAAAATTATCTACTTTCTTTTCATTACTGATGCTCCTATGCTAAACCATTAGAATGATTTACAATCTTCCATTTATAATTTTTGTCCATAGTTACCTGAACTGTGTGTAGTTACTTTCAATTACTATTCTATTAGTTATGCAACTGTTTATGCATTTGGTTCTACTTTCATTACAAGATTTCACACTTGACATGTTTGTCTTTTTTTTTTCTAAAATTAAATAAACAGTTATATAACTACTTTTTATTAAAGACAAACAAGACAATGACCCTAACCGACTAGACTGTTCCCTAACTGAGACTGAAATTAAAAAAAAAAACAAATTCCTACATTCTACTTTGACTTTTTAAACATAAAGAAACCAATCACTGTTAAAACTTTCCACCTTGGCAGAGACCAACACTCGGTCATGGTGCTCTTAGCTAGATGCTCTTGCATAAGTAATGGAGATGCCTTCAGTTCTTGGATTTGAGCGACTTGGTCAAAACTATCATGTTTTGACTTTGGTGTTATTTGAGATGGTTGAGAAAGGACTTATTATATCTTCTACCTTAAAGAGAAATCTATTGCTCTCTCTATTTGTTAATTTTAAGTGATATGAATCTCGACATGGCACTGATGTAAACTTTTTTACTAATAAATAAAAATGTTGTAATTAAAAATAAATAAATATATATATATATATATATATATATATATATATATATATATATATTACACTCATATATATTAATATATATGAAAATAGTTTTATTGATGTATTGTAAATATCTTTTTTATATATATCATTTTTATAAATATATAGAATAAAATTAATAGATCTATTTATTTTCTTTTACGAAATTATATATATATATATATAATTTTGTAAAATGAAAAAAAATATTATTAAATTAAGAAATGCATTATCATGTATGTTTATTATCACTAATAAATAATAAAGGAATATTAAAAATACTAATGGAAAACTAAAAGCAATATATGAATATCCACTTTATGAGAAAGGTTAAAATAGCTGGTGTGTGGGGAACTCTAATATGAGAGTGTTCGGATGAAATGTTGCAATTAGGCAACCCCGGAATGAGATCATATAGTGATGTGCATACGCTATTAAACAGGATTTCGTGCCTTCCAATCCCTCACATAAGCCGGCCACATTCGAGGGAACGAACAAATGTACATTATTCTATACTCCGCAACATTGTCTCGAGTAGAAGGCACACATTCACCTTATTCTGAATTATGTATACATTATGTGCATAATCTTAAGCATTCATGCATTATTTTGTGGATAACTTTAAAAATAAAAGAGCTCACAGGTTTTATGCTATTTCGTTTAAATTACGTTGCACACTATGGAATATTATTGTATTGAAGGTTCATATTTGACTCTGATGAGGATGGCTAACATTGGTGATTTTAACATTCAATGTTTTCAACAACGTTTGTATCATTTCCTCCTCCATTCCTTATTTCCTCCTTCATTCCTTTAAATTCATAGTGTCTTATTTCAATTATTGTATTTACCCCGTTAGATTATAATCTCTCTCATTCATATATATATCTTTATTTAATGGTATTTTAAAAATGTATGTTCATGGTACATATACATAGTTATAACCCAATCCCTCAACCACAAATTAGTTGGAAATATTAACATTAAACAAGTATTAAAACATTTATAAATTATTTTAATATTAATAATATAGTTGGTATATAAAATATTTCACTATGTAAAATAATTTAATGTCAATTATGTGTATATAACAGATTGCTTAAAACAAAATATTTGTATATTATATAAAGCAATTGAAAAAAACAAGTTTTTCTCGTTAAAAAGATTCAAGTAGTCTCACTATTTTACATTTGGTTGGTATACCTTTTTTGATAATTTTCCCTCAATCTAGACAGAGATTGAGTGGAATCAATCAAGGCATGAGAGATATTTTCAATTTTTATAATCTAAAACATGTTTTCATCCAAAGGGATTTGATTCCTCTACGTACATGAGAGATCCATGCTTAGTATGGATCTATACTAGTATTATTTAACATAGACATCAAAATGTTTTATTTATAACTCCAAGAGTGAAAGTGAAATATTTTTAATAATGTTAGAGAGATTTGTAGTTTTCAAAGGAAAGTTTGTGATGCTCTCCTCTGTAACCCTAAATTACTCCTGGTTACCTCCAATACCTTGAACCCTTGTTTGAACTATCGCATCACTTGCAACATACCAATTGTTTCCAAGTGGTTGGAGGGTGGATCCTCCAACCTTCCTCATGGACCTGCCACATCTACCAGAGACCTTCACAACCAATTCCTTCAATCTACCCCCTCTGCAGGCTCAAACATGAATAATGAAAAAACGACTGATGATATCACCTCTGTGACTATTGACAAAATGAACCAGACTCATTTTAAAATCCCAACCCAAATAAAACCTAGTACATACAAAGAAAAATCTATAATGATCCCGTGTCTACACATATCCCTATCTGGGATGAATGAAAAGATTAAGCACATGGAGTACCATGCCTAATATGAAAATTTATTGAGATTTGGCCAGCAAAAAACCCTCTTATGTGGGTTCGCTCAATGTTGGAATCTCAAGGCACACTATGATGTCAATCTTGGATCCATGGACTTCTTCATGGTGATATTCTCAAGACAGGAGGATTTCAAAGTGGCTCTATAAGTAGGGCCATACTATGTCAACTCAACATGCTTATACATGCACAAATGGATGGAAGGATTACAACTAGACAAGGAGGACTTCTCCTGAGCCCCTTCCTAGATCCACATGTATTCTCTACCGTATGAAAACTAGAACCAAGATACTCTTCAAGTAATCAACAACAGGCTAGAAACATTTGCCTTCCTAAGAAGACCAAGCATGGTATATACATGTCATTAGGCTTCCTCCAAGAAGCTATAACCCTTGAGTGTGAAGATATAGACTAGTTCCAAGCCCTGGACTATGAGCATGTTACCTTCTGATGCAGAAAATGCCACCAATGTTGGCATCTCTTCAAAGATTTCCCTTTGATTGGGTTGAAACCTGAACCCAAGGACAACAAGTTGGTGGATGCATAGGGGTTCACCAAAATCCGAAGAAAAAAGAGGCACAACAAGAAAGTTGGCTCCTCCTCATCCTTCAAGTGGTAAACCACGAGTAACAACTTTGAGATCATAGGTGATCTTCTAGAGGAACCCCAATAGCCTTTCGAAGATCCTCCTCAGAACAACCAACCAAACATGTTAGAACAAAAGAACAGTGAAGAAAAAGGAAAATATTAGATTAATAAGAACCCTCTACCCTGAAGGAGCGGACCAATGCTCAACCATATTAGGACATTCAAATGGAAGAAGAAAATTACTTCACAAACTTCGAACGTCTATATCTAATGGTTATGGAAGATACATGTTGTAGAAACTCCATCAACATGATCCCACTTACGCAAATCACCCTCCTAAACACAACCCTCCAAAGATCCAAAGACGCCATGCAATTAAGAGTTCAAACCACCACTTCCAAAGATGGGAAGAAAAGAAGCAAGGATTTCAGGAAGAGAGGCCAAAAAACCACTCTGTAATGCTGGACATCCTGGGCAGAAAACTAGTTGATTCTAGTCGATATAAGCACATCTCTAAGATCTACTCTTCTCAACCCCCAATTTAGTCATGATGATTATGTCCTCGAATATCATGGGTTTGAATAGCCCCTCAAAACATCATATTATCCATCAAAAGATTCAACGAGATCTCCTAACAATCATGTTCATCCAAGAAACAAAATGTTCTAGTCAAGCCTTTAAATCCATCATCGCTAAGCTATGGATATTTGTTGAAACCATAGTCGTTGATGTAGAGGGAACATCTATAGGTTTATAGATTGCCTGGAACCCATCTCAAATTAGCAAGGAGATGATCCTTCCCAATTCTTCCCTTCTTTCTATTTTCTTCCACCTACTAGGAACCATCGTTTATTTTAAGTTATTAAATATCTTCCTATATGTAGTATTGTAGGTGACTATTCGGGTTTGAAAATTCACATGTGTATAATGTAGGGGAATATACAATAGAAAAAAAGTAATTTACTATTAAAATTGATAATTTTTTAGCAAATATCATCCAGTTAATCATATATATGTAAAAAATAGGCAAAAGTTTAACCAAAATGGCAAATATTTGTTTTCAGAAAATATCCAAAAAATATCCTAATTGAAAAATTTCACCCCTAAAATTTTCCCTACTAGGAATTGATATACATGGATTCATGACTAATCTCTATGGACCTCAAACCTCAAACAAAAAACAAGAGATGCTAGGAAATCTCTTCTCTATCAAGAAACATGTAGATGTGCACAAATGGATCATTGGTAGGGATTTCAATATCATCACCTCCATATAGGAAAAGAAAGGGGGTTGGTGCCACCTAGGCCTTGAAGAAGAGGATGTCAACACCTTTATAGAAGAGTTCAATCTGATATACATGAAAAAATATCAATGCTCTCTTCACATGGGAAAAAATAAGAGGAGGAACGACTCAAATCTTATCTAGCTTAGATTGCTTCCTAGTCATTGAATCTTTGCTAAAATGAGGCCACAAATTCTCAGTGGAAGTCCTACCTTCAGGAGGCTTAGATCACTAGCCCATTTCTCTCTCATGGAGAAATTTTGGTAAGCCACTGAAAAACCCCTTCCAATCTTAGAAATTTTTCCTGTCTGATGCTAACCCCACAAGAAAAATAGAAGAATGATGGCACAATATGGCTTAGCTCACAGGCTCAAAGATGTATGTATTCCAACAAAAGTTAAGACAAATCAAAATCATACTAAAAAAGTGAACCAAGAAGAATTTAGTAACATATTCGATGATGATCATAAAACACAAAAGTTTTGAATCAGTGTTTAATCGACTCCCATGGATGCCTCTGCAACCCAACGCTTCGGCTCAAAAGATGTCGAGGAGGGTTTCCAGGCTAGGAGAACTCAATGTACAACACCCAGATCTGCGCCATGACCCTTTACGCTCACACATCTACAAGTTATCATGGATATGGAGAATGGAAGGTATTGAAACGTAGAATAATAAAGACTGAAGCAGCATCCAAGCTCACTACAGAAGGGGCCAGAGCAAACCACCTCCAAAAACACATAGGAATGCTGTATTCACTGAGCAATAACAGAAGGAAGCAAAGGATTGGGGTTTTCGGTGCCAACAAGGCCGGATCTACAAGTCCATTCACCGGATCGGCCACTGCAACCCAAGAAAGGATGCTGTATGGAGCCGCGCTGTTCTCTCCCACCGTGGAAAGGCATAAAATCCCTAGTTCAGCCCCGGATCTAACCGATCCAGCTCACAATGAACAGATGTGCCAAGACACCGTGAAAAGGCTGAGATTGTTCAAGGCGCTCATCATTACAGAGGGAAAGTCAGTAAACAAAGTTGGCCGTCGTATGGCCATGCGCAGGGTTGATGCTACTTTGCTCACGGATCACAACACCTTTCGCTCTTGACTCATAACCGACAAGGAGGTGGCAACGAGGGTCATAGACGAGGGTTTGAAGCCTCGCAACACACCGGCTTCAAAGGTCATAATGGGGAATGTGCCTAAGAGAAACATGCATTTCAGATCCAAATCAATCTCTCAGGAAAAATGACATTGCTATGGGTACGCGCAACAGATCTCGTGCAGGATCTTTTGCAAAATCTCGAACACGGACTGAGGATCCCCTCCTCTTACCTCAGATTGCTATATAAGGGTAAGCAACTTATGAATCCCCTTCCTCTCTCTACTTATAGCATTTTCAAGGATGCTTCTATTGTGGCTACCTTTCATTTAAGAGGTGGCTCCTTTAGGCAATCCTCCTCAGCCCCCTCCTTCTCTTATAAAGATGTAGTCCACAAAGACACTACCCATCCGCAGACCTCTGCGGAAGCAGCCCAACCTTCTCGGGCTCCAAAGCCATTTTTGGTTGACAAATCAGAGGAAATTCCTTCCATCAATCTCTCACATTTTGGGATTGACGATCGCTATCAGCATTTTGCAGAATCCGCACTTATATGCAGATTTAACGGGCTCTGGCCTCGCACATCAGATCTATACGAGTGGATCCACACCAACTAGACAAAAAAACAGCGAGATCTACTTATGTTCAAAATGATTCTTCATTGTGGCTTTTGACTCAAATGAAGATTACCAGAGGGTCTTAACAGGAGGCCCCTGGTTTTGGGGCTCGGCTGGGCTCTTTCTCACCCCCTGGTTTCCAGATTTCGACACTTCTACAGCTGTCATCACCAAGATTCCCATTTGGGTCAGGCTCTCGAATCTTCCGGCGCATCTATGGCATATCGTTGTCTTCTTAGCCATTGCAGACACTTTAGGATGCTACCTGCAGGTAGATTCTACACGAAGGGAAATAGCTGTTGCACATGTTGAAGTACAAACGGATAACGTATCAGCCTATGATAAGAAGATCCGAGTAGATCTCCTGCCTACAACTATTATGTTGAATAAGGAGCTGAGGATAGTAACTCTATGAAAATATTTGGCACAAGCCTAGCAAACAATAGAGAAACTTATAGAGCAGACTGTTCCTCAAGAAAAATACGAGAAATTACAACAGCAGCTGAAGAACATTAATGCATCAGAAATCCTGGACTTTGAAGGATGGCAAAAGGCAGAAGAAAGAGTCAAAAAGGTAACCCATAGACTGGACATAGTCATCAAACAAATGGATACCTTATGTTCTCTATATACCGATGTTCTACCGTGTAGGGCACCTACTAGAAACTATGCTTTTTTTTTAATGGAAAGATATTTACAATTGAAAATTAAATCTGTCAAGGCAATACGAGGGTGTATTTGTAATGGACTCCTCATTAGGTAGAGAAGATCTGATCCTACCTGTGATCCACTGTCCTATTCCAACAGCGTTAACTTGTAGGTAATCGATTATCAGAATACCTCGTATCAACAGAGAATCTATCTCAATCTATTGGGATATTCTACGAGATTTGCCATAATATTGCTCATTCAATAAGCATGAGCAATATTATGCCTTGAAGAGGATTCGAACCTCCACACTCTTAAGCATGAGATTTTGAGTCTCACGTGTCTACCATTTCACCATCAAGGCATCCCAAAAGGAAATTCTATTCCATTCATATATATATATGAAAAATATCATGATCTATGAATGAACATATGTTAGAGATAGCGTATTCGAGTATTGATATACGATCAGTCATATAGATTCATCATAAAATTTTTTTTATCTGGAGGAGATTTCATATAAAACAAGACGACTGAATGAAAATCCTTTCTTTTTCAATTCAATAGAAACCTAAAGAATTGAATATGGTACAAAATAAAAAATATTTTCAAAAACTTTAACTTTTTTCGGTAAAAGTGATGTCTTGGTTCGAGTGGAGGTAGGGGTAACAGTCCTTTTCTTTCTCTTTTCCTCATGTCCATAGAAACATTTATAAAAAAAGAAAGATAGATATCTATTCAATCTATTTTATTAGAGAGGTAATAGTTTCTAAAATTAATCGCACTTCTTCCCTTCATAACGGGTCCATTGATGAAAAGAGACTGGAAAAAGTAAAGTTCAGACCCAATTCCTACAGTTATGGATATAAGCACAATCCAAATTCCTGGAGAGTTATACATTTGTTTATCTATGAGATCATTTACTATTTCTTGAAGCTAAATCTTTCCCTTGGATAGACCATATAGCCAGAAAGACCATAAACCAGAATGGAAGAAAAGCAAATGAAACTCTTTCAAACGATCTCAGGGTATAATTGAAAATGAAGTTTTCACTTTGTACATGTCAGATCATGAATTAGTAATTTAATTCAATCTCGAAAAGAGTAGAAAAAGTTTCTAACTTTCAAGTTTAGGAGATTTACATAATCTCATGAATAAGATCGAATATTCCTCCATAATCTATCTCCTTTTTCCTTAAGGAAGCCTTCCCAAGAGGACTTAGATCTATCTATGATTTATGCTTTTTTCTTTTTATTTTTTCTCTTTTGTTCCGATAAACATATTGTCCGATCTGAATGGGAATCAATTTCTAATTTATCAGAATATATAAATCCACTATATAGGTAGGTAGATCTCGATCTTGTTTATGAGTTAACGAAAATGTGCAAAAGCTCTATTGGCTTCTGCCATTCTATGAGTCTCTTCCTTTTCGTGTATAGCATTGCCATTCCCTCTAGTAGCATCCATTAATTCGTGACTCAATTTGAAATTCATATTTCAACCCGGACGTTTTCGAGATGCCCCTAATAACCAACGAATGGCAAGTACTTTTCCTTGGGTTGATCTTATCTCAGTGGGAACTCGACAAGTCGATCCACCCACACATCTTGCTTTTACTATTACATTGGGAGTTACTCTACGTATTGCTTGGCGTAGAACAGGTAGTGGATTTTTATCTGTCTTTTGTTGAATCTTTTTGATGGCTCGATAAAGAATTCGATAAGCCAATGATTTTTTTCCAGTTTTTAAGAATACGGTTAACCACCATGTTCACTAATCGATTATGATAAATAGGATTGGATTTTGCAATTTTTCTTTTTTGCAGTACTTTTCCGTGACATGAGTGTGAAAAAGGTTCAAGAATCTATTTCATAAAGGCTGAAAATCATTTATTTTTGCTTTTTTACTCCATATTGTAGGGTGGATCTCTAAAGGTATGAAAGATCTCCCTCCAAACTGTACATATGACTTTCATCAAATACGGATTTCCACATTATTATATCTGCATAGATGAGATGTATTCTTTATGCATATAATTCTGTTTACTCACTCTCAATTGAGTATCCATTCCCTTTCTTTCTTTTGCTATGATTGGAAATCCTGTATTTTACATATCTATACGATCAAGTCCTTAGGTTTACAAAATAGTGTATAAAAAAGTGTTTCAAATCATTGCTATTTGACTTGAACCCGTTCTAATAAGGTCAAGGTATTTTTGAATTTTCTGTTGAAACAATCAGGGAAAACTTCGAAAATGATTTCGATATTGAACCTTGGACATATAATAGTTCCAATGAAAAATAAGATCATGTTTTTTTTTCACGGTAGCCTGCTCTAGTCCCCTTACAAAACGTTTGTTATTAGGTTAGCTATATACTTAACATGTTCCTAGCAATTCACATGGCATCATCATGAAATGATACAAGTATTAGATAAGTAAGAATATACAACGCACTATAACGCCCTTGTTGACGATCTTTTACTTCAGAAGCATCTAGGGTTCCTCGAACAATGTGATATCTCACACCGGGTAAATCTTTAACCCTTCCTCCTCTTACTAATACTACAGAATGTTCTTGTAAATTATGGTCAATACCAGGTATATAAGCAGTGATTTCAAATCTAGAGGTTAATCGTACTCTGGCAACTTTACGTAAGGCAAAGTTTGGTTTTTTGGGGGTGATAGTGGAAAAGTTGACAGATAAGTTTTCTTCACTGTCACTCTACAAAACCGTACATGAGATTTGCACCCCATACGGCTTCTCGTTCAATTTTCTTTTGTTTCGAAGTAAGATAAATTGGATTATTCTCATTGTTCGAGAATATTAATATTCCCTTCCTTTATACATTATGTCTCAAAGAGTAACTGGAACCAATTAAGTCAAACACATTTTCGTATTCTAACCAAACACTAATGAATCCTATTTGTCCTTTTCGGTAAAAAAGATTATGCAAAATCTTCGAGATTTCCTCTTCCTTCTCTATTCCCATCCTATAAGTACAGTGCCTGAAGAAATACTCTTTTTGTATGAATCGACATTATTACATGCTAATTCCTTCTTGATATCTCGATATATCATTCCTCCAAATCACAAATTGGATTCGAAATTGACGGGTTAATGTGAGCTTATCCATGTGGTTATACACTGTTCGAATTTGAACAGGAATCAATTTAATGAAAGATCCTGACTTTCGTACTTTTGTTGGGGTTGTCCAAGATCATTTCGATGACCTATGTTGAGGGAGATATATATCCATATCTATCTGAGATATGATCTGATCGACTGCATAAGTCCACACGAATAGCAACCGATACCAGGGAGAGTATACAGAAAAGAAAGCTATTTTTGATCTGATATGATGAACTGATGAACGACATCAGTCCTATATCTTGTTTCTATGGACTGGTGGAAAAGTGAGGGCTCAGCGGGAAGAGGATTGTACCACGAGAGAGTGAAGGGGTCAACCTGTTCCAAATAGACAACATGGATTTTGGAAATGTAGTTTTACTCTTACATCAATCCAGATCAAGAAGTATTTCCATCCACAGGGGTAAATATTTGCTCGCTAGGCGAAAGGATAACAGTGCTAGTTACAAATTCTGTTCTGGTAGGATTTCACTTTATTTCTATAAAGTAGTTAACGATTGCATAGGGTCTTCTCCTTGGTGCAAGAAGAACAATTTGATCCGTATCATCTCTGTATAATCTTGACTCGATATTGTTCTCCTTGTTATTCCAAACAATATTGAGTTCTTTCCGTACACACTAGTGCTAGATCGGATCAAACATGCTGATTCAAGTTCATGTAAAACTTGCTTGATCAAGATAGGTAAAATATCACTGATTTTACGGGAACATATGTTATGATTCGAATCAGTAGGAAATACTACTTTCGACAGGATTCACTCAGAATAGGCTCCAATTTTTTTCGTAGTAGTGTGAAAAGAAGGAAGGTCTGGCTTCAAGTTGTTCAAGATAAAATAGTGGGATAGTTGTGTTGAGTCTCTCGACCCTTTGGTAAGTTATTATTCATAAGTCAGTTCTCCTTCCAGATGAGAGTAGGGAAGGGATATAACTCAACGGTAGAGTGTCACCTTGACATGGTGGAAGTCATCAGTTCGAGCCTGATTATCCCTAAACCTAATGTAAGCCCTTCCATATTTTTTGGTCAAAGGTATAGTAGTACTTACATTATCGATCCTCATATATCGCTTCAATCATCAAAGTAGTATGATTGATAGAAAAAAATTCTATTCGATTAAACTCTTTCCTATCCATAACTTTATGGAACTTGGAAATGGAACACCAGAAGAATATTTAAAGCCTTTCACTCAAAATTGGTTGAGATTTCCGCATCTTTTACTATCTTTGTAATTGAAAAGATATTACAATTGGGATTTTGATCCCATTAGTTTAAATTCAGGATATGGCAAGAACACGAACAAGAAGGATGAGATTATCTCGAAGAATCAAGGACCGAGCGAAACTCATTCAGAAAATGATGAGAAAGATATCAATTTGAAGATCGATCGTTATATGAATATATCATATAAAATATATGAAAATATGTCATGAAAATTGACCTTTCAATTTAAATTGGTAGATTCCATTATTATTTTAACGTTTTTGTCGAGAGAATGGATTGATTCAATTTGCAGCATATTTAGATAAAGAATATGCAGAGTTATCTATCTACGAGAGAAATGAATAAATGAAATACATAAGATGTCTTTCACATCACAATATATGAATTAACCCCATTATTCCTTATGGAAGTTCCAAAAAAACGTACTTCTAGATCAAAAAAAAATTGTAAAAATGTTCGGAAGGGAAAAGCATATCGGGCTGCAATAAAAGATTTTTCTTTAGCTAAATATATCTCCATCGGTCATTCGAAATTTTTTAATTGCATAGTCAATGATGATTCCTCTGGATCATCTGAATCAAAATTGACAGCAATTGATTTGGATGACCTGTAGCACAACATGAGCGAATATACGACACCACCCTCCAGGACCCTGGAGAACAGTGATGCAAAATCATTTTATTCTGGTACTCCCAAGGGTGGTCATATGAAAAGGACACGGTCATTAATTAGTTCCACTACAGTACTTTCCTTCAGCCAATCTGGATAAATGATGAATTTATAAACCATTCTTCTATCCATTTTGCCTTCCCACTAGAAAGGGATTAGAGTTAATCCTTTTTTTTTAAGGATCCCGAATGAACTTCAGCATTACCATTATGCTACCAAAAATGTAGCATAATCTTATCAACATCCCAATCCATCCATTCCAATCCAAAACTAGGATTAATTTATTATTATTTATAAATAAAGAGAACCTATGGAATCACGCATGGGGATGATATTATTTCATTATGGAATTGCTTGTGCATTTCGTAATAGATGCACGTTATTGCTTTATGGCGAATAATTACTATAGTTTCAGATATCTTGATTCATTCTTCTTCTGTTTCTGCTCCTCCCTATGGTTCATCCCCCTATTGGGTCCCATTTTTCCCCTCCTTTATGGTTAGATAAAAAGAAGTGCTCAATCCTTTAGGAGAACTAAAAGTAATCATCTTTCTTCGTATCTCTACCATTTATAATGCGTAATGCCCAAACCATTGTGACAGAGATACATAAAAAGAGCTGACTAATCTAGTGCAATTTGATCCTATTTGTGAAACCCCCTTCTACATCTTAGTAGCCCAAAATAGGATCAATTCATTCATTAACAGCTTATATATGGTAATATTAGCCTGTATGTAATATTATTGGAAGCTATAAATATATTTGGATGTCTCCCCTAAAATTGGAAAGTCTCACATGATAATAATCATATGGGAGATCATGGATCAGAAACATAGTTTCATTCTAGATATGTATATAATCAAACCATCCAATCAAAAAAATTATAAAATGATGGCATAACTATTTATTGTTTGGAATCTAGTTGTTCCGATTCTTCCCATCGTAAGCGAAATAAGTGAAAATTTACATATATTCTTTGTACGATAACGCATGTGACTATTTCCAATTCTCTTTCCGAACAGCAGGATCTGAACCCACGACCTCCATCACCCCAATACCAAGCTGCGCCATGCTCCATTATAACTATCAACCAACATAAAATTGATTCAAATGTTAATGCCTGAACTTAGATCTTATTTGGACTTATATTATATTCATAGATCACTCCCTTTGCTAGACACGTTCCATAACATTGACGATCTGGTGTAAATAAGCTTGTATGGTCCCTACAAAGCCATCATGGTGAAATTGGTAGACACGCTGCTCTTAGGAAGCAGTGCGAGAGCATCTCGGTTCAAATCCGAGTGGCGGTATTTTTCCAGGAAGATCTCATCAATCAATTCTTCCTATGTAATAATATATGTTCAATCTATTTTGATTGTGATGGATCAATCCTATCTTTCCATCATAGATCTCATTCGGGAATAAAACAAATAAATGAGTTTATTATGATATTCATAACTTTAGAACATATATTGGCTCACATCTCTTTTTCTCTCATTTTGGTTGTCACTCTCCTTTATTGGGGAACCTTAGTTTATCGAATTGAAGGAATAAGTAGTTTGGGAGGAAAGGGCATGATAGTTACTTTTCTTTGTACAACGGGATTATTAATTAATCGTTGGCTTTATTCAGGACATTTACCGTTGAGTAATTTGTATGAATCATTCATGTTCATTTCTTGGAGTTCATCCGTGTTCCATATACTTCTAGAAGTACGGAGTCGAGATGATCGGTGGTTAGGTGCAATCACCGCACCAAGTGCTATGTTAACTCATGGTTTTGCTACTTTAGGTCTTCTGGAGGAAATGCAATGATCTGGAATGTTAGTACCCGCGCTACAATCTCATTGGTCAATGATGCATGTAAGTATGATATTGTTCAGCTATGCAACCCTTTTATGTGGATCCCTAGCATCCATAGCTCTTCTAGAGATTATGTCAGGAGTAAATAGACAGGTTATTTTTGGTGCAATGGACAATTTATTTTCCCGAGCCATTCTTCCCAATGAAAATTTTTATTCACATGAAAATCAAAAAAGTGATTTGCAATACACTGTTTATTTTTCATCAACGAATTATCGTAAATGTCAATTGATTAAACAATTAGATCATTGTAGTTATTGTGTGATTGGTCTCGGTTTTTCTCTTTCAACCATAGGTACTCTTTCTGGAGAAATATGGGCCAATGAAGCATGGGGTCTGATTGAAGCTGGGATCCAAAAGAGACTTGGGCATTAATTACTTGGACCATATTTGCAATCTATCTGCATACTAGAGTGAATAAGGGTTGGCAGGGTGAGGAACCGGCAATTGTGGCTTCTTTAGGATTTTTTATAGTTTGGATCCGTTATTTGGGGGTCAATCTATTAGGAATAGGGTTACACAGCTATGGATGGTTGGAACCATAAATGGACTGAATTCCTGGAAGGAAAAGGAAGGACATATTCGATCCAGTTCTTTTATGCGATTGATAAGTGACATCAATAAATGGTACAAGTTATTTCAAGTAGTGATTATAGAATGATGGAAACACTACTTGAAATAACTTGAACTATATTAGATTCAAATAAAATAGATTCAAATAAAAGAAAGACGAATCCTTCATTTGTTCCATTCCATTAAAATTTAAAAAGATAAAAAATAAAATTGAATAGAGAGATAACTAGATCAGGCAGTATAAGCACCAATACCTACCTATTATGAGTAGAAAGAGACATATCAGGATGAAAATATCTCTTGGTCCAGAATCTGAAATTTCATCACATTTTCAACTTATATAGAATATTCAATGTAACATAGACAAAAAGTGGATGGGAGTTCATATTGTTCCAATTGCCGCTATTGCAATAACAATGATTCAATTTCAAAAGGTCAAAGAATATTCAGTCATTTTTTTTTATTGGGAAGAGAATCTCATAGATTCTGCCACAAAACCACTGATTTCCGGCAATGAAAGAGAAGCCATTTCAAAACTACTGGACATAGTTGGTATAGACCTACCATTTCTTTCATCAAGAAGAAGAGTACGTATCCTATCGTCACTTGTTCCCGCTAAGAAGAAAAATGTCGCATCAATTGATTCATGAAAGATCATTTTCAAATGGATCCATTGAGACCTGTATCTGCCATGGAACCGATAATTACAAAACCATATGGGATAGTGAAGACTATCCTCCTTTTCCAATTCTGTTGACCAGAGAAGTTGGAGCTGCATAGATGATTTGAACCATTCCTATCATTACCAACCACAACGAAAAGAAATATAAAATGAGTATGAGGTAGCAATTCCATGTTTGAATTAACCCATTCCCTTTTTTCAATAGAACTCCGGCTACTAAAGCATACATGTACTATAATAATGTGCTTACCCATGTAGGGTAACTGGGTATGTGAAAAAATTGGCGATTTCATTGTATAAGCGATGAAGAACCCTAAATAGAATACTATTTCTTATCCAATATTCCTGAACCTAATGTTGGTCTATCAGATCTCTAGAGACCTATACTTAAAGCTCCGATTAGCGAAAAGATAGAATTACTCGCAGTGTATTGTGGCCAAATAGAAACGTCTTCCCCCCCCCCCCCCTCCCTCCGTACGGATAGAAGTGGGTGAACGAAAATTTATTCCAGTTCCCGCATAGGAAATAAAGGTATAATATACCGAGGATAATTGGCTACTGTATATTGCTAACATCAATAAATGCAACAATCGAGGATTTTGAGTAATTGGCCAAGAAACTTAAATGGCCAAAGTGGTAACAAATCCTGTCAAATAGGTCCGATGGAAAATCCGTCAATTCCCATTTTCCAATGAAAATCAATAAGTCCAGTTATACTCTTTATTCTTTCAATTGGATCAATAATTTATCAAATTGGAAATGGTAATGGACGGAATGTATATATAATGAAAAGGAGTTAGAGTAAACAAATACCTATAGTATACCATCAAATCAGATCATTCCCTCCTTCTATGGGTGGGAAATAGTGGGACTAAGGAACCCCAGATATAGGCAAACCAACAATTATAGTTGAGCTAGCCAAGGTAATTCGCTCATTATAGAAGATACTTTGCATCTCCACTGATAAAAACCCATACTTGATCCAAGATCTCAAGTATGGGTTTTTATCAGTGGATAAAAAAAAATATTAATATGAAATGGATTTAACCTTTTTTATTGTGCATATTGATCAGTAAGCTAGACCCATACTGCGCGTTGTCTCATGCCATAAATAAACACGTACACTCAAGAAATCTATTGGACAAGCGGATTCACACCGCTTACAACCTGTGCAGTCTTCTGTTCTTGGAGCAGAAGCAATTTTCTTAGCTTTACATCCTTCCCAAGGTATCATTTCCAATACATCTATGGGACAAGCTCATACGCATTGGGTACAACCAATACATGTATCATAAATTTTGACCGAATGTGCCATTGGATCTCCATTAGTTAGTAAAAAGTTTTAATTTGATAAGATCATATATAGCCAAATCTTCTAATATATGCCCAATAAAGATGGCTAATAACGGGATATTATGAATATAAAACGAATCAATAATTGTAAGCTCCATTATATTTGGAACCGATCTGTATTTTTTGGATCATTTCGATCCCCCCAGATCACCCCGAATATGGTCCAATCATGACAGGTAATCTTCCTAATGATTTTTATATGGATCAATCATGTTTTTGATCGACGGTAATACTATAGAGATTTTGATAGATTCTGGTCATATAGAATAGATATATCTTATGAGGTATACCTTATTTTTTAATAAGGTATAGATATACCGATATACGATACTTCATCACCATTTCAACAAATGAAATTGATCGATACGAATTGATTATATGATATGATGTCAGTAGCTGATAAAATAGTTGTTTCAGTGTCTACAATAGTTATAACAAAGATTGATAAGATGCCCCTAGCCGGCTATATTTTAAGATAATCCGAATATGCTACTGAATTTGAATCGACCGTATGCAGTATTGGCGACAGATAAGTGCTCTAACCATGTTTCGACTCGTAATACCAATAGATAATGAAGAAAGCACCTCCAACTCGAATAATTGTATGCTCGAGCATAATAGATCAACCCCTTATACCTTTATCTTCTCAGATACAAAATTTATATTTAGTTTGTTATTTTCCATTATCTAATGATCTTCTATTATAAGATCAGGAATAGAATTATACTTCTCATCATACTTATTAGACGAAAAAGATATCCAGGTGGATTCATTATGTGTGTGAGAATTTCCAATATTCTGACTCATGATCACATTCACTAAAAAATAAAAAGTGACCTTATCCACATACCTAATCAGATTGAAATATTTGTATTTCAATGGATCTGGGAATTACATGAACTGGTCTATAATTCCGTTGGTTGATAATAGACTCTGATCAATAATACATGTGACATTCTTAATCAAATTATAAATATCCTGATCCTTATTTATGATCCATCGAGAAAAAAGGTATTGTCTCGACCCATCAGTCCTCTCTGATCGAATCCAAACTGAATATGAAGAATTGGTAGAAATTCTTTAACCGGTCAGAATGTTCGTCCATAGTTCCTTCGGACAGACAAGTTAAACTTTGAATTGTTTTAATTCTTGAATATTTGATCACCGATATTGGTAAACGTCCCAGAGCAATATAATCATAATTTCATTCATGACAATCATACATAGGTCGGGAGTTCATATTCTTCAATCATAAATAGAAAATTTGATGAGCAATACTCAACACAATTTCCACGAAAGATGCAAATTCCAGAATAAATACTATAAATTACCAATTATTCGTTTTTCCAATCAACAATAGGTGGATTAATCAGGCATAAACGCATACTCCATAAGCAATACTTTGAAAGAATCTGAAGTCTATTCATCCATGAAATCGAGGATGGGAGATCCGTTTTTTATAGGGAGATTTAATAGTCATAGGTAAAAGATTCATGTGATATAATGATTATGCATCATTCACATACCTGTAGTAGAAATAGATCATATATCACATCCCTATCTCCAAAAATAGAAGAGAATGGAGTTTTTGGAAAATATAAGAATAAAAAGTTTGAGCATCGATATTCGCCATGAAAAAAACCAGGCTATAAAAAAAATCTATACGACCCAACTTTAGCATAATCAATCTGCTATAGCTAGCCCTTTGGGATACATATTTCCCGATCGATCTTTTCGGTGCATTTGCCTTTATTTCCTCTGTGAACATAGTAGCGCAATAATCCCATTGCGTTACATAGGGGAGTTATTGTTCAGTTCTAAACAATTTGCTTCCTACCCCCTTATGTAAATAATCTGACAGAGGTTCACAACCAATAAAATCTTTACCATCTAGCAATAAGTTGAAGAACAATGTGTATCGATGGATAATGAGGATCCATACTTACCATCAGGGGGTCTTTCAGCAAGCATGATCATGTGTAACCCATCTTCGATTCGTTTTCTAAACGAGAAAAATAAAAAGAAAAAAGAACGACTGGATCCTGGATCTCTAAAAATTGCATTGGAATTGAAAACTTTGAAATTAACGGGTTTTTAGCCTACGGATACCCAATTGACCAATTAAATCATCGTAACGAAGTTTATCCCTCTTGGATAGATAAACCAGAAGTTGCTTATGTTTGCTCAAAATTTTCCACAAACCCGTTTGGGATGAATACTCTCTTCCGTGCAACTGCAGATGCTGGGTAAGTCTTAGGACCCGATTGGTTAAATAAAATACTTGAGATTCAACAGATCCTCTCTGTTTATCGGGAATCAGAGATGAACTAATGGACAAATTTTTGTTCATAAAAAAAACACAAATTTTTCCAGGGCTTAATTTTTTTTCGAGTCAGAAAAAGGAATTAGATCCATTCTTTCATTTTCATGGTTCACATAATAATTTTGATTCGTTCTGTCCGACCATTTAAGAAAAAATGGTCGGATTCTTCCTATCTTCTTGGAGGAACATCTAGTTTTAACCTATGGCAAAATATGATAAGAGATGTAGAATCTTTTCACATTGATGAAACAGAACGAACAGATTGGTTCAATTTTTGCCATATCCTCAAACTCCATTGAATCAATCCATTCTTTTTTTTTACGAAAATGGAATTGAAGCAAAGAATTTATCAATTGACAGTTAGGGGATACATACGTATTCTCAACATCGCGGATCGACTCCCATAATTTGTATTGAACCAATATCTATTGATGAAAATAATATCCTCTAATCGATAACTAGGCCAAAGAAAACGTTTAATTATTTGTGTTGTATCTACGCTAAGATGTTGGTCTCTTCCCATGAGTTCTTCATCATTTTGTATGTCTTTTCCATTGGAAAATCCTACATGATTTTTCTCCAGATCAAACCGATTCAAGATTCGAAATTCTCTACGACGTTTTGGAAGCAAAATATCTTCTAAATTGAGGGAACTAAAAATCTTTTTTTCATCCCCCAGAATTTTCCCGCGTTGCACAAATCCATCATAAAAATCTCCATCTATCCATTCTCCGGCTCTTTTTTTAAAATTCAATGAAATACTTACGATTTTATACATCAGGAATTGGTCATCCACTAGTCTTGATAAATGATATGGTTGGAAGACCATTATTTTTTTATCTTCCCTTATTTCATTGTCATTGCATACCTTTCCCCAAACATTCCTCTGAAGAGCAAGTTATTTCAATATTTTATTTGCATTTCTATTCTTCTGAACAACAATGAAAAAGGCCATTAGACTTAGGTCAATATTTCCCTCTTGGATCCGAAGATATGTTCCTGGATCCTTCATTCCGGACATAACCCTGCAAATATTTGCCAGATAGAAGAAATGTTTTTTCCCTAGAACATCTACTACTTTGCATTGAAAAAGACCTTTATTAGTTTTTTTCTTTCCATCAGTTTGTTGATCTTCTACTTGACCATCTTCTACTTGACCATCTTGATCTTGACCATCTTGATGTTCTACTTGACCATCTTGATGTTCTACTTGACCATTTTTATCTTGACCATCTTCTACTTGTTTGTTCTTAACATTTGATCTAATACCTATTATTTGTTCTAGAACATTTGTTGTTTCCTTCTGTTCTTCTTCCTCTATCTAATATCATATGTTCCAAGCAATCCATAGAGCAGTCAAAGTATCGATAGGACATGTGACTTTTAGCTCCATCCAAATGCAACGCATTCCGTTGGGGTTGAACAAAATTTCCGTTCAATCGAAAATCCTGGATGTATCTATCCCTTTGCTAAATATTGGGGCAAAGATCTTGATCAACTAGGATTCTCTACAATAAGTTATGTGCGGTAAATCGAGCCTATTTTTGAACGATAGGAGTGGCAAGTACGACGGATATTCCAAATACCTAGGCAGAGAAATTCTCTGGAGTTGATACATCCTATCTAAAGGCGAACCTTTGGTTCATTCTCTTTCTTCACCTAAGATCATCACATGGTTTTTGAGACCCAAGATTTTCATATTGGGACAAACACTCTTCCTTGCCTCTAGTTCCATTCTAGTAACATATCACAAAAATGCAATCTACTGGCTATGCATATTAGATCTACATCTGGACCAACGTTTGCTTTAATCTACCCCACTATTTTATAGAATACACATATTTCATGGAATGTGTTCTGGAACAAACAATAGAATAAAGAAGTCTGTTGGTTGGGATGTAAGAAAGAAACTATTAACCCTTGTCCAAAAATTATGTGGACAGCGACCCAAAAGAAGCTGCTTTCTGCCCCGTTACAAATAGATCTCTACTCGGCAATAGATCTGTCCGAAATGATTTTATATCATTGTGAGATTAGTGGGCTCATCTCATAACGAACTTATATGTGAAAGATTTGATACGTTGCACGGTGTTAGCCTCCTGCTGCAGCAGGTATTCATTTTTCATGATTGACATTTTCACATGCCAAATATGTCATACTTTGCAGGCTGCAGTGTTCCATAATTCCAGAACAGGCCAATGAAGATGCCATGAAAGTATCCTGGTCCAGATGCCACTGCTGTATTCCATTTTTTATCACAGTTATCAGGCAGTTTGCATTCAAAGGAGGTACTCAAGCTGGAATTCACTAACCTCCCCTTCTTCTCATTTCCCCCAAGTCACTTACTAACATCCCCCAAGAGGTCAAGATCTGCTTGAGCCTCTCAGGTTCATCATCTCCATGACATTCGCCTTGGTAAGGATCTGCTTTACTCAAGGACTGCTCACTCATCATCTGTGAGCCTTCTTTCCCCAACAATGCCTAAGGTCTCATACCTTAGCACCCTCTTTGCATCTCCATATTAACTATTAACTTTATTATGTAACTCCCCTATCAGTTTTCCCTTTCCCTATTAAAAACATGTATATAAAACTCCCCTATGTAAATACCCCTCCCTGGCAATATAGCCATATTTCCTATAAGTTCAGGGAATCACAGTCCATCTGGGGCTGTCTTTAACCCATCCGAGTCATAGCAGGGATTAATATGACACCTAACCAGATTAATAGCCTCCCACCCAAAAAAAAAACCTAAAGAAAACCTTCAGAAACCCATTTTTTGCACCTTTTTCCTACATTCAGTGCATAAAATATTAACCCGCGCCATTTTTTCATATAAAAACCCCCCATTCCCTATGTTTTAACCCACCGCCCCGATATATTCAAAAGGGAATATTCCCGCGAATATCCCCGCCCACTAACCCGCCGTCACTACCCAACTACCGCCAACCGCTAGATCTGGCCCGATACAGATCTATGGTGGGCGGGCTTTCCTATATGCAACACGCCCGGGCTTTAGCGTCCAAGAGTTCGGCGGTTTTGCCGTCGTACTCCCGCCACACGTCAAGCTCTGGGATGTGGCAGAGCCTCCTCCCCCGAGACCGCCTTTGCCCATAAGCGGTGCGCCACAAAATTGCTTACCGCCCGTGACGTCACATCCCACATCACCCTCTGCCCAGTCACCGCTTGCGTCACCCCCTTTGCCCAGTCACCATGTCGAGTCACCTGCCTGCGTGGTCTCCTGCCACGTCACTGCCACGTGTCACTGCCACGTCATCGTCCGTATAGGACGACATCATGCTGACGTCATCCCGCCACGTCGTCTTGCTGACGTCACCCGCCGTACATCGTGACATCATGCTGACGTCATCATCAACCTTTTTGCACGCAGAGGCGAAAATCGCACTTCAGAGCCCCAGAATCCGATTCTGAGGCAGTTTTTGATGGCGCAAATCGCTCATCGCTAGATTTTTTGGGCCTGAATGGGGAATCTTAAGGGAATCTTTTTATTCTGCGGCCCCCAACAAGCCCGAAAGGCACCGAATGACCCATTTTTCTTCACGAATCTCGCCGGAAGGACCAGAAAACGGTTTTGAAAGAAACAGAGGCCGAGCAGCGGCCATTAAATTGTGAATAAGACTCACAGCACGGCAAAACAGCATCAATTTATTGCCAAAGAGTATCAGAGGAGGAAGGAGAGCCAAAGAGTATCCGCAGAAGATTTTTTAGGGGCTCGAGGCACTTGAACATTGATGAGCCCCCCAAAACGTCAAATCAAAGAGGAGTAAGCCCATCCTAGCTCTCAAATCACAGTCAAAAGCATTCAATACCGCCGAACAACAATGGTGCAAAGACCAATGCACAGTTATGACAGATGAAAAGCACAGAGCCACCTGGACAGATATTAACTCATTTTGACACAGCTGCCCCCAGCACAGCTCAAAGATATTTTCTGGCATTTATTTCTGGATAAGATTAGGTTAAAGTAATCAATTTTCTGTCGGACCTGTTAGGTCGGCTGTATTAGATAATTTCAGATATATCTTCCCTATATATACCACCCTCCGTATTGTTTTAAGGGTTGGTTGGTTGATAGTTTTTTAGTAGAGACTCGCACTGCATACCTGACATGTTTTCTGTAATCAAAGACTGCTGAAAAGCTTGGAGGAAAGACTGTCTGCTCTATGTCTAATGGTTTCAAGAAGTCAATCTGGAGTTCTTGTGCTGCAACATGACTCAATAAGTTTTCCTATCTCTGTTGTTTTTTTTTATTATTGATATACCGTCCAAATAGCAGAAAGAAAGAATAGTCTAGAATTGGTGAACTGCCCTCTATGCTCATTTTCTGCTGTTTCTTTATGTTTTCCTTTGGATCAGTCATGAATATGAATTCCCTTTGGCTCATATTTCCCCTAATCCATTCATCTTTGACAGTTGTCTAGGAATTCTTAATTACTCCTAGATAGAGTTCACTCACTTTCCCTCTTTTAAGCTTAATGAGAGATTCTTTGTTGCCTCTCATTCTTTATCCCTCATCCCATCCTTATAAGCTTTTCAGTGTTGTTTCATGAGCATCTACATTTCTCCTTATTTCTCATGTGACCACGAAACGCACCAGTAGTCCCACTCCTCGACTCCACGCCCAATGGTTTGAAAACTTACCAGACTATGTCTTGCCTCTCTACTTGAAATGTCTTCCTTCCCACCAAAAACAATACAAAACCCTTGTGCATCATACCTAGCCTAAAATCAGGCAGGCTAGAACCTGCAGACCAAAGTTGGTCTGTGGTTACCTCGGCCGTATCCTTTTCTGGAGCTTTAAGGACAACCTGAGTGATAACGTAATGGCGACTCCACTGGGGACCTTACTCGGATAATTTCACAAGGTTTCACGAAGAAAGTTGGAAAGCTCCATTGTGAGGAACCAAACCTTCACAGCCTTCAAATCTAGTTCTGATCGTTGATGGTGGACAGAGATCAGGCACTCAAAAGTTGATATATCCACCTGGCGACTCCACATCGTCCTCATAATAAAGGCTCCATTGGAGGAAGGAACCCAAAAGAAATGTATGAGCAGATCAGGCTTTTGACCTGGATTTTGATCCAAGAGGTCATGTTCTTTCTCTTCCATAAAATTTTGTTGTACATATTGTTTAAATTTAACTTTTATGCTTTTCCTTTAGAAAATGTTGAAGAAAGCCCTCCTTACACATTAGAACAACAACCTCTCAATGCTGCTGATGCTCACCTCATGGTCAAGGGGTACTCTTTCGTCAAATCCAATCATCCTATCCCTGTTCATGTCGAACCCAATTATTTAGCCCTTGTACACAACCCCGTGCCTCGTAAGGTTCCTGATAGATATAAGCCACTCATTCTGCCTCGCATGCTTAATCCTTTGCCCAAAAATCATCCCATATATCTCCCAAAATTTGATGGAGAGAATGGAGTTACTGCCCAAAAGCATATCCAGGCTTTTGAAGATTATTTAAACATTTTCGAGGTAGAAGATGAGGATGTTAGTGTCAGACTGTTTGCCCTTTCTTTGCAAAGTGAAGTTAGGACTTGGTTTAAAGCATTGCCTGAGGCAAGCATCTCAAATCTCCAGTAGCTATTCAAACTCTTCCTTGATAGATGGATGACCACAGTCAATTTTCTCATGCTCATAGAAGAATATCAACAGTTAAAAAGGATCCCATTTGAATCTTTTCAGAAATTTTCTGACCGATTCAATCAATTTTACCATTCTATACCATTGAATATAAGACCTCCCCCTGATTTGGCCCTATTACATTATCCAACAGCATTTGATCCAGAAATAGAATTCCATCTGAGAGAGAGGGGCCCCTCTACTATGCAACAGATGCAGAACATGGCGGTAGATGTAGAGGTTAATCTGAAAGTTAGGGAGGAGAAGTTGAAAGCAGAAAAAGAGGGTAAACTGGATACCTTGCTAATGAAAGTAGAGGAACAAAAGCAGGACATTCACAATAGAATTTGAAGGTTTAGAGCAC
Source organism: Pinus tabuliformis (assembly GCA_031772625.1). Lineage (NCBI taxonomy): Eukaryota > Viridiplantae > Streptophyta > Pinopsida > Pinales > Pinaceae > Pinus > Pinus tabuliformis. The sequence continues at coordinate 102,646,332 of CM062818.1, read as the reverse complement.
CACAATAGATCTGTTTTTCAAAGAGAAAGTAATGGTGTTCCTGAACAAGCCTACTACAAAACAGATGAATTATTCATGCAGCGATACATGATGGAGCTATCGCCTAATATAACACATGAATATAATAGCTTCCCTTCCTTCAACTGTCTGCCCAAATATGATCAGTATGACGATGATTATGAACCTAACGACCAAATCAGCTTCGCAGAGGAATCAGAGCCTATTTTGGCAGAAAGCACAGTTCAGGCTCATTTTCTTGAACCCAATGATCAGCAGGCCCAGTTTAGCTGTGAAGAAAAGGAGGAAAACGCAGAGGGCATTGAGTTCAGCGAAGGAGCTTTACCATTTTGTTTCAAGTCTTTTCAGTTTATTAGGGGAAATCATCATGCCATTTATAATCGAGTATCACCATATTTTGATGTTGACTGGCTAGAGGAGAGTTCAGGCCCCGCTCTTAATGCATTAACACTAGATTTGCAGCCCCAAAGTGTCAGATTGCAGAAGACTCAGAAGCGGCAACATGTGACCAAAAAATCCGACTGGATTCCCTGCCTGTTGATTTTCAGCCATCTCGGATATTTGAAAAAGAAAAAGAACAGTCAGCACAAATCTGTCAGGTGCCATTTGAGCAGGCTTTTAGAGAATTACAGGTTCCATTCCATGTGTTGTAAAACCCATCTGAGGGCAAGTTGTGTGATGAGGTAAATCACTGCTCTTCTCCGCTAGCAGGTTGCAAAGCTCAAAATCGAGTTGTGGATGATTCACCAATTTCAAGGCATGATAGCTATCCCAAAATTTTGTACAGTTCTTCAAGTCAGTCTAGCAATAATGTATATATGCTACAAGACCCTTTTGTACAGTTTCTTGTTTCAACAAAGAAGGTCAGCAGCTTCCTAATCTTCTCAAAGATTAATAAAGTCATATCAGATTGCAGGATCTCCATTTGAAGTAACAGCAAGCATAAGCAGCAGGGGCCATTCATATTTATAATGCTTAAGTGGCTGCATTGGTTGTTTCATTACACCTAACAGTAGAGAAAATATTGGTTAGGGTAGGTAGGTAGGATTAGTAAGGCAACCAGCCAAGCAAGTTTTGCAGAGTACAACAACAATTGAATACAAGGCAGTCTGACCTGCTGTTCTTGACTTTTCACAAGGAAAAGCCATCCCCAAGTGGAGCCACTGTTAGCCTCCTGCTGCAGCAGGTATTCATTTTTCATGATTTACATTTTCACATGCCAAATATGTCATACTTTGCAGGCTGCAGTGTTCCATATTTCCAGAACAGGCCAATGAAGATGCCATGAAAGTATCTTGGTCCAGATGCCACTGCTGTATTCCATTTTTTATCACAGTTATCAGGCAGTTTGCATTCAAAGGAGGTACTCAAGCTGGAATTCACTAACCTCCCCTTCTTCTCATTTCCCCCAAGTCACTTACTAACATCCCCCAAGAGGTCAAGAGCTGCTTGAGCCTCTCAGGTTCATCATCTCCATGACATTCGCCTTGGTAAGGATCTGCTTTACTCAAGGATTTCTCACTCATCATCTGTGAGCCTTCTTTCCCCAACAATGCCTAAGGTCTTATACCTTAGCGCCCTCTTTGCATCTCCATATTAATTATTAACTTTATTATGTAACTCCCCTATCAGTTTTCCCTTTCCCTATTAAAAACATGTATATAAAACTCCCCTATGTAAATACCCCTCCATGGCAATATAGCCATATGTTATGAAACCAGCTCAAGAAAAGATAGAAAAGATAGATCCACGCCTTAGAATTCAGCCTCTTCGAGGGGGCAACCTCCTTTACATTACATAAATGAACAATTCTTGGATGATACAAATGACAAAACCTCCTTTCTATATATAGGAGTCTAAGGAGTCACAATATAATCCAGCCGACCTAACAATAATAATATAAAGCCACAAAAATAACAATAGAGGGATTCTATGGGGCACAGTAATAACAATATGGGGGCAATAGGGTCACAACAATATTAATAAGGGGTATAACTACAATAGTAATGGGGTAATCACTAGTATTATAGGGACCCAACATGCCCCTCTCCTTCAAAAAAGTGTTGTCCTCAACGTTTGAGTAGTTTTGGATACTTCTGCATAAAATTCTCATCCTCCCATGTGGAATCTTCAGCGGATAAGTTCTTCCACTTGATAAGATACTCTGAAATTGATCGATTTCATAGCTATCGAGTTCTTGTTTCTGTGACTGCTTCCGGTTCCAATATAATTTTTCCTTCCTCGTCAAGTTCTGGCAATATTGTTTGAACTCGGAGCTTGTCGCCTATAACCTTCTTTAAACATGAAACATGGAAAATTGGGTGCAATCGAGAAGCTGCAGGAAGCTCCAATTTGTATGCCATAGTACCAATCTTTTGCAACACCTTGTACGGACCATAATACTTTGGTGATAATTTATTATCCTTCTTAGCTTGCTTGAGGGAAATTTTCTTATATGGTTGTAGCCGTAGGAATACCCAATCACCTACATCAAAACTTCTTTCACTGCGATGTTGATCTGCCTGTTGTTTCATTCTATTCTGTGCCAACACGAGGTTATCCTTTAAGAGTTGGAGGACTTGTTGTTGATGTTCGATGTGATGTTCCACTGCCTGAACCTTAGAATTTTCTCTTAAATATGATGTGATGGATGGTGGTTGATACCCATAAAGTGCCATAAATGGGGTCATTTTTGTTGCTGTATGGAAGGAAGTGTTATACCACCTTTCAGCCAGAGGCAACCATTTGACCCATTGTGTCTGTTTATCAGATACAAAGCAACGAAGATATCCTTCCAAACATTTGTTTACTATCTCAGTTTGCCCATCAGATTGAGGATGATAAGATGAGCTATGAGCTAACTGAGTACCAAGACAAGAAAATAATTATGTCCAAAAATTTCCAGTGAAAATGGGATCTCTGTCACTTACAATAATCTTTGGGTTTCCATGTAGCTTTTGAATTGTTTCCATAAATGCAGTAGAAACTGTACTGGCTTTAAATGGATGTGATAATGCACAAAAGTGTGCATACTTGGTAAGTCTGTCAACTACCACCATGATGACACTCTTTCCCTCAGACTTGGGTAAACCTGTGATAAAATCCATTGAAACCTCCTCCAAACGTTGGCTTGGAATGGATAAAGGTTGTAATAGACCTGGTGTCTTAATTGTTTCAACTTTATTTTGTTGGCAAACCAAACATTCCGCCACAAACTTTTGAATATCTGATTTAAGGCCATCCCAAAAAAATTCCTTCTTAACCCTGTGGTAAGTTTTTAAAAATCCTGAGTGCCCTCCTAAGGGAGAAGTGTGCAATTCCATAAGAATCTTTTGTTTTAGCTGGGAATTCTTACAGAGGTATAAGCGATCTTTGTACCATAACGAATCATTTTTCCAGCTAAATGTATCAGACATACTGGAATCTTGTTGTAACTTTCGAATAAGTGCCCACACTTCTTTGTCATTCTTCCATTCCTCCCTTGCTTCATTTATCCAATCTGGTTGGATAATAGAAATGGCGCACAACAATGCTTCCACATCCTCATCCTTTCTTGAGAGTGCATCTGCCACCACATTTTGCTTCCCTTTTTTGTAGATGATTTCAAAGTCATAACCCAACATCTTTGTGACCCACTTTTGTTGCTCTTTAGAGGATAATCTTTGTTCTAAAAAGTATTTAAGGCTATCATGATCCGTTTTTACCTTGAAGTGTCTTCCCATTAGGTAGGGTCGCCATTTCTTAAGTGCATGGAGTATTGCCAACATTTCCTTCTCATAAATAGCTTTGTGTAAAAACTTTCCCTGATTGGACGACTTTCAAAAGCAATGGGTCTTTCATCTTGCATTAAAACAACACCAATTCCATTTCCTGAAGCATCACATTCCACAATAAAGGTTTTTGTGAAGTCCGGTGTAGCTAAGACCGGTGCTTGGCACATTGCCTCTTTAAGATGTTCGAAGGCCTTTGTTGCTTCTAGGGTCCATGAAAATGCATCTTTCTTCAATAATGTTGTTAGAGGTGCTGCTATTCTCCCATAATTCTTAACAAACTTGCGATAATACCCTGTCAACCCGAGAAATCCTCGCAGATGCTTTATGGATGTGGGAATTTTCCATTCCTTAATGGCTTTAATTTTGCTAGGGTCTACCTTAACTCCTTCATGAGATACAATATGACCCAAATATTCCACCTCTTGTACTCCAAAGAAACATTTGGATCTTTTTGCATATAATTGTTTCTCCTCCAATAGTTGTAACACCCTGTCAACATGTTCAACATGATCCTTCCAAGACTTGTTGTAGATTAGTATATCATCAAAAAATACTAACACAAATTTTCTAAGGAATGGTTTGAAAATTGAATTCATCAAACCTTGAAATGTTGAAGGTGCATTGGTAAGGCCAAAAGGCATGACCAAAAATTCATAATGACCCTCATGAGTTCTAAATGCTGTTTTCGGAATGTCTTCAATCTTCATTCTGATTTGATGATATCCCGAACGAAGATCCAACTTGGTGAAGTAAATTGATCCATGCAATTCATCCAGTAATTCATCAATGACAGGAATGGGAAACTTATCTTTAATAGTGAGCTTGTTGAGCTCCCTATAATCCGGACACATGCGCCATGATCCATCCTTCTTGTGCACCAATACTACTGGAGCAGAGAAAGAACTTTGACTTGGTTGAATTATACCAGCCTCTAGCATTTCTGCAACCATACGTTCAATTTCACTCTTTTGGGCATAGGGATATCTGTACGGCCTGATGTTTGGAGGAACACTTCCTGGAATCAGATGAATAGCATGATCATGATCACGAATAGGTGGGAGACCTTTGGGAGTCTCAAATACCTTGGAATGATTGTCCAAGACTTTTTGGAGATCTGGAGAAATAGATGATTCCAATGTGGAAACATCTAGCGAACATAATTGTGCAATTACACCTCTTTGTTCCTTTTTTAGAAGCTTTGTCATACCATTAGAGCTGATTATCTTTCCTGGTTTCCCTGCAATACCCCTTAATTCAACTTCCTTTCCTTCCACAGAAAATTTCATGAAAAGTTCTTGAAAATTAAAAGCTATTGTACCCAAGGATTGTAGCCATTGGACTCCTAGTACAACATCAGCACCTCCCATTGGAATGGAAAGCATTGGGCTAGTCAATACATATTCTCCCATGGATAGCTTGATATTATGGCACTTTCCAGAGCAATTTATTGTTCCTCCATTTGCAATCATCACTTGACACTCTGGTGCTGGATATAAGAAGCAATTCAATTCTTTTGCTACCTTACAATGAATAAAATTGTGGGTACTTCCTGAATCAATCAACACTATTACCTTTTTCTTCTTGATTTGTCCTTCTATCTTGATGGTTTGAGGAGTGGTAATTCCTGCCAATGCATTACAAGATATGGTCGGATTCATTTCTTCTTTATCTAGGCTTTGTTCCTGGAGTATATCCTCTTCTTTTGACCTTTCTTGCTCCTTTTCTTCTTCCTCTTCACAATCTATGTAGAATAATTTCTTCTCAGCACACTTATGACCTTTAGTGTATTTGCTATCACAACTGTAACAAAGCCCTTTTGCTCTTTTTTCTTCCAATTGTTGTGGTGTCAACCTTATAGGTTGTGGAAGACTAGCGGAAACAACACTTCCGTCTTTATAGTTGTGATTGGTATGCTTCCTAGTTGCCATAATTTTGCTTTCCATTTTTCTTGCTAACCTGAATGCCTTCTCTAATGAATCAGGTTCCCAAAGGCGAACATCATGTTGGATATTATCCTTTAAAGACCCTATGAACACATCAATCCTATGCTCCTCTGGAATATCTTTTACCCTTATGTTCAATTTTTGGAACTCCTCAATGTGCTCCATTATTGAACCTTTTTGTTTGAGACTTATCAATTGGCTAAAAAAAGTGTTGCTTTTTGTATCTTCATAATGTGCTATCAATTCTTCCGTAAAAATTGCCCAAGTGATAAATTGTTTATGAGAGCAAAGCCATTGATACCATACAAACTGATTTGGTTCCAAATATAAAGTTTCCATACGTACCTTTTGTGTGTTTTGCACATTATTGAGATCGAAGAATTGCTCCATCTGTAATATCCATGTGGCGGGATCCCTGCCATCAAACTTCCTCATATCGATTTTTGTAATATGGTGAGTCTTTGATCCAACATTAGAGTCTATGGAATCATGATTAACATTTCTTTTGTTCTCATCATGAGTTTCCTTTAGTACCCTTTCACCCTTAGGGACTATTTCTTGTAGCAACTTATTCATATTTATCTTCAATTCGTCCATGTCTGTCTTCAAATCTATCTTCAAATCATCCATATTAGCTTCCACGTCAATCATCTTAGCTTCTACGCCTTTCTTTATATAGACCATCTTAGCTTCTACACATTTCTTTAAACCATCCATCTTAGCTTCTACATCTTTCTTTAAACCATCCATCTTAGATTCTGTTCCTTTTTGTGCAAGGGACAGTTGTTGCACTTGGTCTCGTAATTTTGATATATCATGTTCAATTTCTTCCTCTTCTTCATGAGTCATGCTAGAGCTTTTAGGTTCCTTACTAGGTGTTTGCATTTTCTTTCCTTGGGGCATCCGTTACCGATAATAATGCTCTACTATGCCCTTTGAATTCCTTCAAAATAAATTTTCAAACCAAGTTTAAGCAAAAATTTAAGAAAATCTACACACCTTTTTTCACTTTGTAGGAGCTCGATATTGCCTCTGATGTATTTCTGTACTTTCCAATCATCTACTTCTGAATTTGTGAGTTGTAGTAGCCCTATGTGTCCTCTTTCCAATGCCACAGTTCTGACCCAAATTGGATTCTCCAAGGAAGAGTTATGTGAAATCTCCCACAGTGACTTGCTTATAGACTAGTTCAGTAGAGTGAACTTGTATGACGTGCCACGAGTCACTGTTTCAACCTTTGGATCTAAAACATGCATACAAGAAACTAACGTTCGTCCTATTTCTGCACCTTTTTACGAAATTTCAATCCGATCCTCAGAGAGAAAGTTATGACGATTTTCCCCAGGTCACCTGTTTTGAATGTAATTCAGGAGTCTGCAAAAAGACCAACTTCCTCAGATCATATCTCCGAAAATATTGCGTAAACAGCTCTGAAATTTAGACCCAAGGTTTAGCACCAATGCTTCGCAAATGGGTTTTTTTTGCGACTTCTAAAACGTAACAGAAAAAAAGTTATAGTGAAAATTCCACGATGACCTGTTTGGATCAGCGAAACCCTAGAATCCAAAGCTCTGATACCAAATGTTATGAAACCAGCTCAAGAAAAGATAGAAAAGATAGATCCACGCCTTAGAATTCAGCCTCTTCGAGGGGGCAACCTCCTTTACATTACATAAATGAACAATTCTTGGATGATACAAATGACAAAACCTCCTTTCTATATATAGGAGTCTAAGGAGTCACAATATAATCCAGCCAACCTAACAATAATAATATAAAGCCACAAAAATAACAATAGAGGGATTCTATGGGGCACAGTAATAACAATATGGGGGCAATAGGGGCACAAAAATATTAATAAGCGGTATAACTACAACAGTAATGGGGTAATCACTAGTATTATAGGGACCCAACACCATATTTCCTATAAGTCCGGGGAATCACAGTCCATCTGGGGCTGTCTTTAACCCATCCGAGTCATAGCAGGGATTAATTTGACACCTGGCTAGATCAATAGCCTCCCCCCCAAAAAAAAAAACCTAAAGAAAACCTTCAAAAACCCATTTTTTGTACCTTTTTCCTACATTCAGTGCATAAAATACTAACCCGCACCGTTTTTTCACATAAAAACCCCCCATTCACTATGTTTTAACCCACCGCTGCGATATATTCAAAAGGGAATATTCCCGCAAATATCCCCGCCCACTAACCCACCGTCACTACCCGACTACCGCCAATCGCTAGATCTGGCCCGATACAGAACTACGGTGGGCGGGCTTTCCTATATGCAACATGCCCAAGCTTTAGCGTCCGGGAGTTCAGCGGTTTTGCCATCGTACTCCTACCACGCGTAAAGCTCTGGGGTGTGGCGGAGCCTCCTCGCCCGAGACCGCCTTTGCCCATAAGCGGTGTGCCACAAAACTGCTTACCACCCGTGACGTCACATCCCACGTCACCCTCTGCCCAGTCACCGCTTGCGTCACCCCCTTTGCCCAGTCACCATGTCGACTCACCTGCCTACGTGGCCTCCTGCCACATCACTGCCACGTGTCACTGCCACATCATCATCCATACAGGATGATGTCATGCTGACGTCATCCCGCCACATCATCTTGCTGATGTCACCCACTGTACAGCGTGATGTCATGCTAACGTCATCATCAACATTTTTTCACGCAGAGGCGAAAATCGCACTTCGGAGCCCCGGAATCCGATTCTGAGGCAGTTTTTGATGGCGCAAATCGCTCATCGCTAGATTTTTTGGGCCTGAATGGGGAATCTTTAGGGAATCTTTTTATTCTGCGTCCCCCAGCAAACCCGAAAGGCGCCGAATGACCCATTTTTCTTCACGAATCTCGCCAGAAGGACCAGAAAACGGTTTTGAAAGAAACAGAGGCCGAGCAGCGGCCATTAATTTGTGAATAAGACTCACAGCACGGCAGAACAACATCAATTTATTGCCAAAGAGTATCAGAGGAGGAAGGAGAGCCAAAGAGTATTCGCAAAAGCTTTTTTAGGGGCTTGAGGCACTTGAACATTGATGAGCCCCCCAGAAAGTCAAATCAAAGAGGAGTAAGCCCATCCTAGCTCTCAAATCACAGTCAAAAGCATTCAATACTGCCAAACAACAATGGTGCAAAGACCAATGCATAGTTATGACAAATGAAAAGCACAGAGCCACCTGGACAGATATTAACTCATTTTGACACAGCTGCCCCCAGCACAGCTCAAAGATATTTTCTGGCATTTATTTCTGGATAAGATTAGGTTAAAGTAATCAATTTTCTGTCGGACCTGTTAGGTCGGTTGTATTAGATAATTTCGGATATATCTTCCCTATATATACCACCCTTCGTATTGTTTTAAGGGTTGGTTGGTTGATAGCTTTTCAGTAGAGACTCGCACTACATTCCTGACACGTTTTCTGTAATCAAAGACTGCTGAAAAGCTTGGAGGAAAGACTGTCTGCTCTGTGTCTAATGGTTTCAAGAAGTGAATCTGGAATTCTTGTGCTGCAACATGACTCAATAAGTTTTCCTATCTCTGTTGTTTTTTTTTATTATTGATATACCGTCCAAATAGCAGAAAGAAAGAATAGTCTAGAATTGGTTAACTGCCCTCTATGCTCATTTTCTGTTGTTTCTTTATGTTTTCCTCTGGATCAGTCATGAATATGAATTCCCTTCGGCTCATATTTCCCCTAATCCATTCATCCTTGACAGTTGTCTAGGAATTCTTAATTGCTCCTAGATAGAGTTCAGTCACTTTCCCTCTTTTAAGCTTAATGAGAGATTCTTTGTTGCCTCTCATTCCTTATCCCTCATCCCATCCTTATAAGCTTTTTAGTGTTGTTTCATGAGCCTCCTTATTTCTCATGTGACCACAAAATGCACCGGCAGTCCCACTCCTCGACTGCACGCCCAATGGTTTGAAAACTTACCAGACTATGTCTTGCCTCTCTACTTGAAATGTCTTCCTTCCCACCAAAAACAATACAAAACCCTTGTGCATCATACCTAGCCTAAAATCATCCATTAAATAAAGCTAAATCTAAAAGAGAGAGCCCTCTCTGACTGCAGGCAGGCTAGAACCTGTAGTCCAAAGTTGGTCTGTGGTTACCTCGGCCGTATCCTTTTCTAGAGCTTTAAGGACAACCTGAGTGATAACACACAGATCGATTGACGCCTACCAATTCTGTTCACTTGACCTAAACTTTCAAACGAATTAACTGAAAGACAACAATCAAATTTATATTTGATTCATCAAATGTTCACTATCTCCATCGGTAGATGAGCCTTTAAATTTGTATCTTTGTCCCATAACCTGCATAATAATATAACAAATAACTTGATTGTATCCTAACCGTGCATGTAAGATAACAAAATTTTCCATATTGGAAAACCCTATACCTTCTAATACGAGAAGGAAGGATACAAGTTCAAATGGTCTAGATTCATCGAATCTAAATATATGATAAGCGAATAGGGTCGAACTTGTTGACACAGCCACAACCTTGATCATTTTAAACAACGACTCTCCGATCAAATACCCTGCCTAGAGTTGTTCAGATGGACAAGATCTTAGTATCAAGATAAAACATACAATAAATATCGAGATAGATCTCGATCTATTCCATTTACACTGAACCATTTTAATGGTTATGGCCCATTCATTACAACTTGAATAACGTGGGATCTACCGAACCAATCTGCAAAACTGTGTTAGTTGAAAACTAAAATCTAATAGGGAGAAACAATAATTATCGCCCATGAGTGAATAGACAAAGGATCGATACGAAAGAAGAAAGATTCTTCTTTCACATTTAAAAGAAGGGAGGGAAGATGGGATCGGGATATTTCTCCAGGAGAAATACAAAATACTTTATATTTATCACATATTTGATAATAAGCCATACAACTTGTGCGAGAGCTGAGAGTTAGTCATCAATCTTGCTTTGATCCCCTATCAGAGGTCACCGACCCACATAAGAACAAACGTTAGCTCATTTTTTATTCTTGGAAGAAATGATTGTAGATAGACAAATTGGTTTCTTCCAGGGCGGACGTAACCAAGTGGACCAAGGCAGTGGATTTTGAATCCACCACGCGCGGGTTCAATTCCGGTCATTTGCCTCATAAAAGAAGTTAAAAAATGGACTGGATTCGAATTCGATTTGTTGTCATTTTCATATTTCGGTGAAAATATTTCTATCTATTTAATAGAAATGGACACGCTAGCCCTCTTTCTTCATGGGAAACATGAGCCCTTTATCGAACTTGAACCGATGACTTACGCCTTACCATGGTGTTACTCTACCGCTAAGTTAAAAGGGCCCCCTCATCATATATGAATGAGTGAGTCTACTATGGTAGATGGACAACAAATTGGATATTGATGATCCATCTATCTTTATAGATATGAAGTTGAGAACATATATTATAGTAGCTCGTAGGGTAAGGATCGCTATACTGGAAACTCCGGGCTGAGCTGATACGAAGCGGATGGAGACAAGTTATGCCTAATAGCATTTGCTGAAATATGTTCGTATTGCTAGAAGAGCCAAAGGCTCAACAGGTTAGGTCCTATTGCAATTACTTGAAATGCATTTGGATAATATTATTTTTCGATTGGGTATGTCTCCCACCATTCCCAGAGTTAGACAATTAGTGAATCATGGACATATCTGGGTCAATGACCATATGGTAGATATACCAAGTTACCCGTGCAAACCTCAAGATGTGATTACTATAAGAGATCAACAAATAGTGAGAGCTAAGAATATGGAGCCATTCCAGTTTATGGTTCTTTTTCTTCCTGGAAGAGGAATATCTTTCTAAAATGAATTAGAAAGAATTCAATTAGAAGATTAGAGGAGTTGAGAAAAAAACATTCCTTGATAAAGAGAAAGAACAACCTAGAATTTCTAAAACTAGAATGGATAGAATCCTTTATTCTCTCTCGAGAATAGAAGAGAGAGAATTAAGGAATTCCAGAATTTGGATTCAAATGTGGAAGGAAAGAAGTGACGAAATATCTGTCAATGGGATTGTGGCGTGTATAGTTTAGTGATACAGGTGGGTTTTATTCATTACATTATCAACTTAAACAATTAAAGGATATTTGGATGGATCTCTGATCCATCCAAAGCTCCATCTATCTATAACTAAAGGGCCCGATACAACCATCAGAGTCAGAACAGTGAGCTGCGCAATAACTTCTAGATCCATTTGGTTTTCTTTCGCCTTCAATCGATTGAATGTATGAATAAAATGTTGTCGGGATCAATCAATTTTATTCTATTTTGTCTTCTTTAGACTCCTACCCATTGGTGTAGTTTCGATCAGGAACCTATGGCCTTGATCAACTGATATCTTTACAATAATACATAAAATAGATAGAGAACCCTAAATAGATAGAAAACCCTTCAATATATAGATAATAAAATTTGATATTGGAGAGAAATAAATGGACTAATCCATGTAACACATTTAATCAAACTGATTGGGGAGGGAATGAAGATATGGTAATAGAGGTTCAATTTTTGATAGCTTTTTTTCTTGCTTTTACAACAGGTATTCTAGCTCTCAAATTAGGTCAAGCACCGTATGACTGAATTTTTCTACTTTTCTTAGCCTGGCCATCGGCCATGAAAAGAAGAAAAATTCAGTCATACAGAACTATTTTTAACGAAATGAACAATACGATTGACTGGATTGTTCTTTATCCAACTGAATAATGGCAATATTCATTATATTGCCGATACAATCTGTACATACTATGGTATACACCTTTACTCCACCATTCATTTTGTTACACATGAACTCTTCCATCTTTGAGAGATGGCTGAGCGGACCAAAGCGGCGGATTGCTAATCTGTAGTATGGATCATCCGTACCAAGGGTTCGAATCCACTATTGATGTTCGTCCACTATTGATCCTGAAAATGAATAACCCTGAATCTTTCTACGGAACGGAAAAGGCCCATTAACCTAGATACTTCCTATTTTGACCTTTTTTTTCATTGCATAGCACAAAATGATAAAGTTATCATTTTGATTGAGCATTTGAACTCAGTATTTTATTGTTTCTCGCAGTAAAGTATTACTGTTTATGGAAAAGTAACAGCTCCACTCTTTAGTAGAAAAATGATATTTTTTCATCAAAAATTATATCTAACTTAGTCCATAAATTGCAAAGGTATCGTTCATGAACGAATGGAAGGATTAGAATATCTCGTTTCTTTCCTCTTTTTTATCAATATAAATGGGACCAATCCCTACATTTTGTATTGGTACATACAAACGATAAAATATCTTTGCCTCTCCCTGCTATTATGTATGAACAAAATTGTTTCAAACCTGTTCCATCATTAGCAATGTCCAAGTGAATAGATGTTCACTTTCGAGATGATCCGGGTCTAGCTCGATAACATGATCTCTTCCAATCCAATGTGAGAAAGTTACATAGTGTTTACTTTTTCCGATAAAGGGGTGTTTGCATGGGTTTGCCTTGGTATCGCGTTCATACTGTCATATTGAATGATCCTGGACGGTTAATTTCTATACATATAATGCATACAGCTCTAGTTGCTTGTTGGGCTAGTTCAATGACTCTGTACGAATTAGCAGTTTTTGATCTATCCGATCCTGTTCTTGATCCAATGTGGAGACAAGATATGTTCATTATACCTTTTATGACTCGTTTGGGAATAAAGGATTCATGGAGTGGATGGAATATCACCGGAGAAACTGTAATTAATCCCGGTGTTTGGAGTTCTGAAGGTGTGGTCGGGGCACATATCATGTTTTCTAGCTTGTGCTTTTTGGCAGCTATCTGGCATTGGGTATATTGGGATTTGGACATATTCTGTGATGAACGTATGGGAAAACGTTGTTTAGATTTGCCAAAAGTATTTGGAATTCATTTATTCCTCTCAGGAGTAGCTTGTTTCGGATTTGGATCATTTCATGTAACGGGTTTGTATGGTCCTGGGATATGGGTGTCTGATCCTTATGGACTAATTGGAAAAATACAACCAGTGGATCCTACATGGGGAGCTGAAGGTTTTGATCCCTTTGTTCCAGGAGGAATAGCTTCTCATCATATAGCAGCGGGTATTTTGGGTATATTATCAGGTCTATTCCATCTCAGTGTTCGTCCTCCACAATGTTTATACATAGGATTACGCATGGGGAATATTGAAACAGTCCTATCCAGCAGTATTGCTGCTGTGTTTTTTGCAACTATCATTGTTGCTGGGACCATGTGGTATGGCTCCACAACTACTTTGGTCAAATTATTTGGTCCCACTCGTTACTAGTGGGATCAGGGATACTTCCAACAAGAAATAGATTGATGGGTTTGTGCCGGTCTGGCTAAAAATTTAAGCCTATCAGAAGCTTGGTCCAAAATTCCCGAGAAACTCGCTTTTTATGATTACATTGGTAATAATCCAGCTAAGGGGGGGTTATTCAGAGCAGGTGCAATGGAAAATGGAGATGGAATAGCTGTTGGTTGGTTAGGTCACCCTATCTTCAAAGATAAGGAGGGAAATGAGCTTTTTGTATGTCGTATGCCTACCTTTTTTGAAACATTTCCAGTAGTTCTGGTGGACAAAGAAGGAATTGTGAAAGCAGATGTTCCTTTTAGGAGGGCAGAATCAAAGTATAGTGTTGAAAAAGTAGTTGTAACTGTTGAGTTTTATGGTGGTGGACTTGACAGGGTCAGTTTTGGTGATCCTGCTATAGTTAAAAAATATGTTAGACGTGCTCAATTAGGTGAAATTTTTGAATTAGATCGTGCTACTCTAAAATCTGATGGTGTTTTTCGTAGTAGTCCAAGGGGTTGGTTTACTTTTGGACATGCTACATTTGCTCTCCTTTTCTTTTCTGGACACATTTTGATTTGTCATGGTGCTAGGACCTTATTTAGAGATTATTTTGCTGGTATCAACTCGGATCTGGATGCTTGTGTAGAATTTGGAGCATTCCAAAAACTGGGAGATCCAACTACTAAAAGACAAGTGGTATGATATTGATCCTATCTCTTCTCTAATAAATATTAGTACGAAAGCTATCTCCATAATTGTAAATTACGATCAAATCAAATCTATGGAAGCATTGGTTTATACATTCCTGTTGGTATTGACCCTAGGGATAATCTTTTCCACTATTTTCTTCCGAGAACCACCCAAACTTCCGACTAAAGGGGGAAAATAATTTTTCTTCTCCAAATCGTCATTCTTTCTCTCCCATCAAAGAAAGAATGACCTTCCCTATAGGGAAGGTCATTCTTTCAATTAGTCCTCGTGATCCTCAAAAGGATCCCTAAGGTGTTTAGAGGGTTGCCCAAAGGTGGTGTATAGGGAATAACCATTAAAGCTTACAAGTAAACAAGATATGGATGGTGACTAAGGTTGTTGTTTCCATTATTAGGTGATCCCAATATCATGGTATGTTTACCATATAATAAAAAAGTTAACAGATCTCAACCAATACAATAGTTTCTATGGCTACACAGACCATTGATGATACTTCCAAAACCACACCAAAAGAAACCCTTGTAGGAACGACCTTAGAAGCGCTTAATTCAGAATATGGTAAAGTAGCTCCTAGATGGGGAACTACTCCTCTTATGGGTTTTGCAATGGCTCTATTTGTAGTATTCCTATCTATTATCTTGGAGATTTATAATTATTCCATTTTATTGGATGGGATTCTGGTTAGTTGGGGCTGAGGAACTCCAAAATTCACCTCGTGAGCTCTTGAAGAAAAAAAAAAATAACTGAGGGATTCAAACCCACACCAAATAGTGGCTTTGAGTTTTTAGCTTATCTTGTTCCACTAGTTTGATCATGTAATTACTTTTCTCTAAGGATTTTTGGAATATGGGTGTGCGACTTGTTGAAATCGATCCATATTTATAGTACAGAAGACCGATATGTTATCTTCATCAAGATGGTCCTACCTCGTTGGATATGTCATTTCTAGAATATTGAATCTCTAGAGCACGAGGTCTATCATAGATATGTTCCGGAATATCTGAACTATGGTTTGTACCTATCATTTCCTCGTCACCAGACTTCCAATAAACAAATTGAAAGAGGTATTTCCTATAATAAATCGAAGGATCTATCCCCTCTCATAATTATGCTGATTATGACCAAAGAATGATATAGTATCTGATTTCTCTTAGTTAGCATATTTCATCGAATGAGCGAAAATGAAAAGGTTGTTACCCAGAGAACCTTTTGGGGATTTGATAAAATCATCGAGGTCTAATTGAAATCTGAGGTTTGGATTGATTCATCTATTGAGATCTCAACAAGATAATTCCTATAAATCGTCTATATTAGTTATTTTTTAGGGAACTGATATCACACGAATAGGGTAAAAGATCGTTCAAAGGGCCTATAGTGATTTATCATAGGGATGAGCCGACTTGAAATTTTGGCACTTTTTGAAATTTTGGCACTATAGAGTCTTCTAATATAAACGCTGGATTGTTTCGAATGATCTTCATTTCTCCAGCCGGTCAGGCAATGAACCCTCAAGTATCTCTTTTCCCAAATTTATTTATTCGTGTCCAAAAGCATTTGCGTGTTCTTGTTCAAGCCGTATGAAGGGAAATTCTCATGTACGGTTTTCAGAGGGGGAATTTCAGTCTACCTATCTCAATAAAGTATACGATCGATTCGAAGAGCGTCTTGAGATTCAGGCGATTGCGGATGATATCACCAGTAAATATGTTCCTCCTCATGTCGATATATTTTATTGTCTAGGGGGGATCACACTTACTTGGTTTTTTAGTACAAGTAGCTACTGGTTTTGCTATGACTTTTTACTATCATCCGACCGTTACAGAAGCTTTTGCCTCTATTCAATACCTAATGACCGAAGTTAAATTTGGTTGGTTAATCCGATCAATTCATCGATGGTCAGAAAGTATGATGGTTCTAATGATGATCCTGCACGTATTCCATGTTTATCTCATAGGTGGATTCAAAAAACCCCGTGAATTAACTTGGGTCACAGGTGTAATTTTGGTTGTGTTGACCATACCTTTCAGTGTAACTGGTTATTCTTTACCCTGGGATCAAATTGGTTATTGGGCAGTGAAAATTGTGACTGGTGTGCCTGAGGGTATTCCTGTAATAGGATCTCCTCTGGTAGAATTATTACGCGGAAGTGTTAGTGTGGGTCAATCTACCTTGACTCATTTTTATAGTTTACACACTTTCATATTACCCCTTCTTACTATTGTATTTATGCCAATGCACTTTCTAATGATCCGTAAGCAGGGTATTCTAGGTCCTTTCTAGAGAGGAAAGATAGATTGAAAATAACTATTCATAAATTATTGTTTCCAATAACGACAATAATATATCATCGCCAGGAATATTTCTTATTCAAAAATGGAAATATCCATAGAAAATATGGTCCTCAGATTTCTCCTTTCGATTTTGGAGTATTATTCATCCAATACAAACAAATAATTGGAGTAGATTCTCAGACGGGGAAGATGGATTATGGGAGTGTGTGACTTGAACTATTGATTAGGCCATGCAGATACTTTCTCCGATCTACCACATAAATATTTATGATAAAATGTGTCTCTGTCCCAATTTCCTTATCAGAAATAGGAAGTTTAGCACCTAGGTGGAAAGGCATTGGTCAGTTTGTTCCGTTCCAAGAGAATTCTTTCTATGATCGAATCTAAATCAGGAAGGGTTCCGTGAGATCCGGACAATGGGACAATATTTTCATATATTCAATAATTGGACTATATGACTTTCTTCTCCTTTTCATAGTGTGAAAATGCATCCATTTCCCTTGCATCCATTTCGATGGGAAAACTATTGGAGTGAAAGAAGGGATCTAAGGAAGGAGAGAGGCCGGATCAATAACAAGTCAATACCTTGTATGCTAAAAAACTTTTTAGATCTATTCGTGGTGATAAACACAAATTACAAGGACTAAGATGGTCCAAAAGGCATATCGATCATGATCGAATTTGTGAGCTTACTTGGGTCATGAGCATTTAACTGGAATAATAAAATGACAAATGATGGATGATCATAGACATTATTAGTTCCTATTTTTCCAATTCGTCTTCCATCACGGGAAAAATAAGTGATATATACTTCCTCCAGTTATTGTTCGAGCCAGATGATAAAAATTGGCATTTCCGGTTCTTTCAGGGGATAGATCCATAAAGATCTACTTATCCCAATAACAAAGAAACCTGACCTAAATGATCCTGTATTAAGGGATAAATTAGCTAAAGGTATGGGACATAATTATTATGGAGAGCCCGCTTGGCCCAATGATCTTTCATATCCAGTAGTAATTTTAGGTACTATTGCATGTACAATAGGTTTAGCGGTTCTAGAACCATCAATGATTGGTGAACCAGCAAATCCATTTGCAACTCCTTTGGAGATATTGCTGGAATGGTATTTTTTCCCTGTATTCCAAATACTTCGTACAGTACCTAACAAATTATTAGGTGTCCTTTTAATGGGCTCAGTACCCGCGGGATCATTGACGGTGCCTTTTCTAGAGAATGTGAATCAATTTCAGAATCCATTTCGTCGTCCAATAGCTACAACAGTATCCTTGATTAGTAGTGCAGTAGCCCTTTGGTTAGGTATTGGGGCAGCATTGCCTATTGATGAATATTTAACTTTAGGTCTTTTCCAATTTGATCCAACTGTCGAATATAAAAATATTTCAATTTTTTTATTCATATATCTAGGGAGTAGTTGCTTTAAGACAAATTATATCTCCCTAGATATACCCATCTTGTCAGATATTTCTTTCGAATATTCCACGAAAGAGAGATATGTCAAAGATTCTCATGACTCTCCAAAAGAACTTGGGGAAAGGAAATGAAGAGATGAAATGAAACCAACCATTTTATGAACCCGAAACTAATTCCTGGGTGGATCAATTGCAAAAAGTTTTTGTAGAACTTCCAATACGTGTTCGACAGATTCCTTCCCGAAGTGTTCAATTCTCATTAGGTATTCTCGACTATAATTTAAGAGGTCCAATAATGTATGTATATTGGCTCTTCTGAGGGAGTTATAGGTTTTGGGGGGTAACTCTAATTGGTCAATGAAAATAAGTTGAAATGCTTTTTTTTCTTTCGTTTCCCCCGTATCAGTCAATACGTGCGAAAGGGGGAAGGGAAGCATATTAGACCCTTTTTTATTGTTCATTCCATCGATGTTCTATTCCTCTTCATGCAGGAAGGGAATAAATAAGTCGATCAAATTTCAAGAAGCTTCGTAAAGTGCCTCCCTAGGAGTTAACCCCCCATTCGTCCATATTTCCAGGAAAAGGACTTCTCGTATTTCATTTCCACTCCCATAGGAATGAATACTATAATTCGCATCGCGAACAGGCATAAAAATAACATCTATAGGAAAAATTCTGTTCTGATAATTATTTGGACTATGTATAATATATCTGCGATTTTTTTCAATTTGTAATCTGATATCAGAAGTAATTGATTTAGTAAGTCTAGCTATATGTTGTGTAGTATCAATTATTTTCACAGAAGGTGGTAATATGATATCTTGAGCAGTTACATTTCTGGGTCCAACAATATAAATAGAAGCTTCTCAGATCACGTATGAGTCACTTCTAAATACAATTTCTTTTAGATTCATCAAAATGTCATGTACTGATTCTTCAATAACTATTATCACGGAATATTCATGTTTTATGTACTCTAATTTTTCACATCTGATACATGTTCCTTCTACTTCTCCAAGTAAAGCTCTTCACATTGCGATGCCTATTGTATCAGCTCGACCTTTGCGGAGCGGGGATAGAGCAAAATGGCCATAATGAAGATGCTTATTGTATGCTCTGGATTTTATGCATTTCCATCATAGTCTCTGAATAGAGACTGAGATTTCATCTCGAATCATACCAAGAATATTTGATCAGATCATCAAATCATTTCTTTCTCTTGAAATCCATTCAATTCTTACACACATCTCTTTTTGGGAGACATCCATTATATGGCATAGGGGTTACGTCATGTACAAAACTTAATAGTATGCCACTGCTAAGAATGGTTCGTAATGCTGTATCTCTCCCTCGACCAGGGCCACTTATCATAACTTCTACTCATTCCATACCCCGATCCATTAATGCACGAATAACATTTTCTGCTGCAGTATGGGCAACAAATGGTGTACCTCTCCTTGTATCTTTGAATCCACAGGCACCAGCAGAAGACCAAGAAAGAACTTGTCCCCATACATTTGTAGCAGTCACTATGTTATTGTTAAAACTTTCTTGAACGTAAATAACTCCTTTGAGTACTCGATGTTCATTCCTACATGAAACAATTCTTTTTATAGTTTTTGACATATTAACCATTATGAGTTCAGTTCAAAAAATGCATATCAAAATCTATTTTACCACTAGATCCGTTAATTGATATAGAAGAGGATTACCCCTTTTTTTTCTTATGTCTCGGATTAGAATAAATTATCATAACTCGTTTCCGCCTACTAATTGTTCGACATTTTCCACAAATTCTACGAATAGAAGCATGGATTTTCATATTTGTGACCCTCCAATTTGCTCATATTACATTTTGTTTCCTGAGACAGAGAGTCTGTTTCATCTGTGATTCTCAATCCCTATCAGATGTTCAAAAGGTGATTCAATCATTTGAAGATTTGTTGCTAAGTCTATATATTATACGTCCTTTGGTTAAATCATAAGCACTTAATTCGACCTTGACCCTATCTCCTGGTAGTATTCATATGGAATTACGTCGAATCCTACCCGAAATATGAGTCAGAATCTGACATCCATTATTTGTCAGAACTCGAAACATACCGTTGGGGAGTGATTCAGTAACCAAACCTTCTGCATGGATCAGATTTTGTTTCTTCATTGAATCTCCTCCTCTTTTGATTCAAAAACTTGACTAACGTGATTGGATGAAGATGAATGGTGTCTCGACTTGCTTCGACTTTTCATACTATGGGGATATCTTATAGAATAAATATTTTTGGACAACATTTGGATTAATTACCATACATAACATAAAATTTCTCCTCCAATTTTTTTCTGTCGAGCTTCTCGATCCGTCAAAATTCCTTTAGAAGTAGAAAGAATTATGATCCCCATTCCACCTAGAACTTTTGGAATTTCTCGATAATTAGAATAAATTCTCAAACCAGGTTTGCTGGTACGCTTTGACGTGGTCATATATGTCCTTTTCTTCCTTCTCCGATATTTTGAAGTCGATATCAAAAAATATTTTTGGCCTTCCTGATGTTCCCTAAGATCTTCTATAAAACCTTCTCGTAAAAGGATCCTTCCAATGTTCTTGGTAATATTAATAGCTATTACTCGAACCGTTCCTTTTTCTACCATGTCAGCGTTTCTTATAGAAGTAATTAGATTGCTAATAGTATCGTGACCCATGATGAACGAATTCTTAGGAATTCCTGGTCTCGATATAAAAGGCATGTTCGATCTTCTTTGAGGAATATGCCTGAGGTGCAATGAATTTAATTGATCCATGTACCATTTGATGAACCTTAAGTCAAAGATTCTTACAAGATCTATCAGTAATTATAAAACTTTGGGAGCCAATGAAACTATTTTCGTGAAATTCAATTGTCTCAATTCCTTAGCAACTGGACCAAAAACTTGAGTTCCTTTTGGATTTCCTTCCTGATCAATGACAACGGCTGCATTGTCATTAGATTGTATCATCATTCCATTGTCACGTTCAAATTCTTTACAGGTGCGTATAACTACGGCTCTAACTACTTATTATTTTTCCAGGGGCATGTTAGGTACTGCTTCTTTAATTATAGCAATGATAACATCACCTATATGAGCGCATTTATGATTACTTGCTCATAGAAATCGAATACACACTATTTTTCGGGCTCCACTGTTATCCGCTATATTCAAATAAGTTTGATACTGAATCAATTTTCCTCCAAAATATTGTTTACCTCGGCAGATAACATGAAAAAAAGGGAAGAGTTCTTACGAACTAGTAATCTTCTTCCACCAGAAATAACTCTTTGATTCTGTATGGATGGGTTGGGTTAAGTAGTAACAAATTGAGTATGTATAGGCATTTTGTATGCAGCTATTCTAGTAGCTGCTCTAGCGACGGTTTCAGATACTCTGCCCATTTCATAAAGTATTCGACCTGGTCTGATGACAGATACCCAATATTCGGGAGATCCTTTCCCGGAACCCATACGTGTTTCTGCAGGTCTCAATGTAATAGGTTTGTCGGGAAATATACGTACCCATATTTTTCTGCCACGACGGGCATAACGATTAATCTTTCTTCGTCCGGCTTCTATCTACCCAGATGTGATCCAAGTGGGTTCAAGTTCTTGAAGAACGGATCTACCGAAACAAATGCAATTGCCTTGGTAAGATACTCCTTTCATTCTTCCCCTATGTTGTTTATGAAATTTTGTTCTTTTTGGGTTATAGTCGATGGTTAATAGTATTTTGATCCCATCTCTCATCTAGAACCGGACATGAAAGTTTCTTCCCAACCAGATCCTCATGAATAATCAATGTGTGGATAAATGAGTCTATATCTATGCATTACACATATTGTATATAGAATCTAATTTACAGGACAAATAACTCTTAAATTTCAATCCAATGTCTTAATAAATAATTTCACAGGCGAATATTTTCTCTTCCAGTATTTTCTCCATGGGGTCAACTTACCTATAGACTCCAATGAGATTAATTGGTTTTTGGTTTATTTCATCATCCTATCCAATGAATGATTAAGATTCCTATATGATCTTATGCAGTCATAGGTTCCATCGTTCCATAGCTTCTATCTAAATGCCCAGGTCTTCCCTCCGCAATGGAGCTTTCTTTTCATCTGTTACGGAATCAATTTCCTTAGTTTCCATCGACTTGAAGCTCCTTCTCCTTCATAAACTGAATTCCTACAATCTTGCTTGAATGAATCAAGATGATTATTATGCTTTATCACACTGCTTTTTGGAGGGTAGTTAATGAACCATACAATATTGGGAGAATATTTCTCCTTTTTCTTCTTTTTCCGCATTACCAAACACCTTTCTTGCTTCACGAGAGATCAAAATATCATTTTTTCTCTCATGGAAGAAAGTATTTACGAGGTGATAGTATCTACCCATAGTTATTGGATCTTGGAAATATGAAGCAATGAGTTAGTCTTTAGTTTATTTATAGAGACCAATCCATTCTTATTTCGAGTTCTCCATAACATAACTTCGGAAAAGAATGAAAAGCTCAATTCCAACGAGTCACACACTAAGCATAGCACGGTTCCAAAATGGTAAATCTAATTTCTATTCGGTCTGATAGAATTGATGATCCATGATCGGGAAAATTGGAAAAAAAAGACCAATTATTCCTACTCTTCTAAAATCCAAATTTTTATCCCTAAAACTCCATAGATGGTTTTAACCGGATAATAACAATAAACCATTGATGACTTCATAAATTGTTGTAAGCATTAGGGGTGAAATTTCAATGATTGTTATGTGAATTTTATTTGCACAATCTTGTATTAGATGGAGAAACAAAACAAAACCCTAGCCATTTTGTGGGTGATGTCCAACTGCAGGCATTTATTTCTTTTGGTGTTAATCAAATAAAGCCGCTTAAAGCTTACAATGTCTTTCAAAGACAGGAAAATGGATTAGATCTATGGGTGAGGGGTGAACCTAGAGACCCACTGTAATTATGGAATAAACATAGGAACCTAATGAGAACTCAAGGAGTGATCGAGGCATTGGGACCTATTCACACAACAGTCATCCAGCAAGGGATAGAATACTTCTTTACCATCAAAGACCTTGCCATAGAAGCAGCCAAATTCCAATACCAGACTTCTAATCGGAACATCCAAAACAAAGAACCATTCAATTATGAGAAATTTAAGCTAGCTGCTGACCACTTGGGTATCTATGGTGACCTTATTTTGAGCGAATGCCCATCTTGGTTAGGCTCTAGGTTTTGAAGTCTAGCCATTTGGCACCCTGCACTAGGATATCAAGCCTTATATGAAATTCCTGAAGGTCAGACAAGACATTTTTTGAATTCTTAGCTAGGCATCATGGTTATAGACCACCTACTGAGATCTCTTCTCCAGCCTATTCCCTAACTACCTTGCATGTCAATTACAATGTTTTCATGAGGGCATGAAAAAGGGTAAGCAGGGGGGTTTGTTGAGGATTAGAGAAAGTATGTAACTACCACTTATTTTTTTGTCTTTTCCTTAAATTCATAACTTCTTTACATTATGAAATGGGCACATGGTGAAAGATTATGATAAAGTTTAGAATATTTGTGAGCAACATAAAATGACTAATAATTACCTTTTCCTATGCAAAAAAGAAGAAAATGGAAGATTGCCATTCCAAAGGAAAAGACAAGACGAAATCAACTGTTGTCCCTTTCACAGGGAACCGCATCTAAACAAAGCAATCCAGATTGGAGTGTATAAGCTAGGAAAAGGAAGAGGAGATACCAAATCGGCGCAAGAGAATGAAGAGATAACTGGGAAATAACGATATGGCAAATCCCTCAGGATCTTTTGATCCTGAGGGATCGCTGCCTTAAATATTATCTGTATCTTTGATATTTCCACATGGCTATTATAAAAAGGGACATCGTTGGTAGCCCAAGGGGCGGATTATTGTTGTTCTATGAGATTCACTATTGTAACTTAAACTTTGATCATCGACTCCTTTTAAAGAGTGATTACTGTAACTTTGTTTTGATGCTTAATACGTAAATTATATTTCCATTCCATCTTTGATTCTAGAGTAATCTTAGTAGTATGTCCCTGGAGGCTAAGGGCCCAGCCCTGGTCGATCACTTGCTTCCTGTACCATTATTTTCAATTCCAAGTCATGTGTGGTTTGATTTATTTTATTTACTTTGTTCAGTAATCTGTTGTTCCTTATTATTTCATGTATTGGCTCTGTTATATTTCATTCATATTTGAATAGTAAGGTTATCTTCTGCAACTGGAATGTTATGCTATTCATTCTGAATTTGTATTGCATTGCCGTTCCTTTACAGATTGATATCATTGTATAACATCATTGTTCCTTATAGATTACCATTATTGTTTGGTTACAAATTAATAGTGTAGTGTATTTATAAATTAGTACTATTATCTATTTACCTACGGTTTACCTCCGAGCGTGATTGTTGTTCATTGGGATTGCTATTCCATAAGGACCGCAATTGTTGTTTCTTCACAACCGTAATCAATATCTGATGCCGAAGCTCAGATTACTACTTCCTTTAATATAGATGCGTTGTGTGTAATATTAGATTCAGTTTGTTGTGCATTTACATTTGATTCAGGTTTCTGTTCAATATTTCATACTTCACTTTAGTTTGTTGTTCCATTTCTGTTTTCTTTCCAAATCATTTCCGAGATAAAGATTGTTGCTTAATATTACACTTACTGCTTCATTCATTTCTGTAGATTAAAGATTTGTTGCTCAATCTTGTTAAATAGATTAGTTTTTGTTCCTTTTCCTATTATTTGAATTATCATTGCTTTGGTGTGAACAGAATGATATTAAACTGTAGTGAACATTGACTGTTGTTGTCCAGTTCCTAGATTGATGATCTTCTCCTTGATTTCCTTTCAATTGCATCAGTTTACAAAGGGAATAGTTATCATTAATGCACCCTTGACTGATGAAGTGCTATAGTTTCTTAAATGAATGATTTATTTACAAGAATTCCAACTTATTATCATTACATTTAGAGTTTGTTTCCAACATTTAGTTACTTTTACAAAAGCACTAAACTACTAGCATTACTCTTGACAAATGACCGCCTCAAACTGAGTACACTCTTTGAGATAAAAAATCGTACCTAGATTGATAATTAATGTAGGGTAAATAGAGGTGAAAAAGACCCATTTTACTACTCGATAGTGGGTTTATGCTGAAAGGGACGGTAGTGTATGGATTAGTTTGGCTACTTAATGTTGAACCTGGGTTAGGCCCCCTCAAGCCAACAAATGGTTCCATTGCTAGGACTGGAATCTGCATAACAGATGTGTGATGTCGTATCACTAGAACCCAACTAAGAAAGAGATTGGAGACTAGTTGGATAGGAAGATCCACAAATTCGCGGCACAGGAGAATAGAAACATGTGACTGAAAAAGGAACAATGACTAGATAGGTACATATATACAAAAATACATGAGATATTTTTCTGTTCCGTTTTGGTTGAGCTATAAGAGTGGATCATGAAGCTAGCAGATAGCCAAGGAAGGTGGAACCTTGACGGTCCTATTATGTGGACCTCAGAGATAGTGCAAAGGTTGGAAGCATCGAAGGATAAGATCGCTTGTGTTGTCAATCACTAGCTTGATCGTGTCATAGGAGGATTTGCAACTGAATTTGTGGTCGACACCTCAGTCAGCTACATCGAGGCAGAGTGGCACTTTTTCAAATGACTACGAGGTAAGTACGTGAAACCTTTGAATACCTATATTAAAATTCTATTGTGCGAAAAACGGGTTATGTAGTTACCTTGATGTTCGGAGCTATGTGAAGCAAAAAATGTTACAGAAACGAAGGAAAAAAGTGTCCTAAATATAGTCCATCAATTTCACCTCCATGAGGTGACAAAGAAGGAATAATGTAGCTTTCTCCGCAAAGTGCTATGCAGTTAATAAGGCACGGATTCCTGCGAATACCAACTCCACCCACACCACCGCCAACTTCACCACCATCACTTGCAACTTCACTCGTACCACCTCGACCTCCACCGCATTTTAGTACGGAAAATTCAATGAAGCTGCCTTTGTTCAAAGGTTTGGGGAATGAGGACCCAGACCACTATTGGTTCATTGTAAAAGTTGTATGGGAAGCTCAGGGCATTATAGATGATAACATGAAGAAGGTGACATTGGTTAGTGCTCTGCAGGATCGCTAACCTGTTATATCAAGTACGCTAATGACAACCTGAATACTTGAGTACCAAACATAGAGATAGCGTTGAATAGAGAATTTAGTAGGCCTAAATCTGAAGCACAGTCTATTGTGGGGTTCAAAGAAATCGCGATGCAACAAAGCGAGACACCTTGGGAATCAGATCAGAGGTTGAAGTGTACAATCCACAAATATAACATGAACCTAACAGACGGACAACATTGCGAGTGGTTTGTGGCTTCACTCCTGCCACACTTAAGGGTTTCACTATCACAACAGAAGATAAAAATGTAGGCAGAGGCCTTGGAGATTGCAATGAGGCTGCATGAAACACTGATGCAAGATCCAAATCTGAGGGTTCAATAGATCCATGTGCAGTTGAAAATTCTTTTCCTTGAGATGAAAAGATTCAAGTAGGATAGAACAGTTCGACCAGAGATGCGCAAAGAGGTATGGTGTCTGAAATGCAAGGGTTAGGGGCATGGCAAAGACCATTTCCCAGTCTTTGCGAACTACCTGGTAGGAGGAGGGCCAAGGCCCTTAAGGCCAGAAGCTCAGGCAGGATTGAGCGTGGGGTCTCCATTAGGGTGCGCTATCTATCAGGTAGCAAGAAAACATTGCATGGATAACTGTCATTTGTGCATAAGTTTGTACAGACACTACAACAACTGTTCTGCAACTTTTGTAGGCCAGTACGGCATGATGAGCGTAATTGCAAGAGTTATGAATTGATGATGGATAGAAATCCTACCTATAGGATTCAGGTCGAAACAAGACCCCCTGATAAGAGTGCAGTGATGGCATGGTTAGGATTTCAAGGGCGTGGACGAGGCCAAGGTAGAGGAGGACCTGGCAGAGGTTGGGGACAGTTGATCTACAATAATTTCGGAGGACCAGGACATTATGCCTGCGATTGTACTAACTCAACACATCTATCGTGAAAGTATTTCACTCCGTTTGATCATGAAACTAAAGACTATCCTACGTTGATATCAAGGATACGTGACAAAGGGGTGCTACCACTGCAGCCTACTCAAAACTTGCAAATGATGAGGTTTGAGCCATGTGAAGAGGATTTGAATGAGAATATAGTGCTCCAAAGTGGAATCACAATAAGATATGATAAGAGGAAACAACCAAAATATAGTACAAGGATTCGCAAAGCTCCAGTGAAGGAGGTTGAGTTTGATTTGGAGCACGCACGTGAAACATTCATGGAAGCAAAGAAGAGCTTCGTTGAGGCTTCCACCTCATGAAGCAAGGATAAACCTGACCATGAGGTAGACCCTACTATGCTTACAACCTTCCTAGAGACTTGTAGGAAGTTACTGCGCGATAGTAAGGTTTCGAAGGGGTTATAAGAGCTCATAAACAGATGTGCCACAAACGCTTTAGGTGAGCCACATGTAGTGTGAAAGATTGGCAAGCATAAAAAAATAATGGGAGGGGAGATGAGACTGACCGCACAGATAGGAGAGTATGAAATGGATCAGGTTATTTTGGACTTGGGGTCAGATGTGAATGCCTTACTGAAGAAAACTTGGGAACGTATGGGGAGACCCACACTGCAGTGGTCTCCGATTCAGCTAAGGATGGAAAATCAGTAAAATATCATCCCCATGGGGTGGTTGTAGGGGGTGACTATGGATATTGAAGGTGCGAGCACGCTAGCTAACTTTGAGGTAATAGAAATTATGGATGAAAGCAACCCCTATCCTGTGCTCCTTGGAATTGATGGGCTACTGATATGAATAAGGTAATCAATCTAAAGAAGTGAAAGATGATATTTGAGAAGAAATCTCTACGTGTAATAGTACCCCTAGATCCTACTAAGGGATTGCGATATACTGAATGAGTCCGCGATTATGAGAGCAATGATGATCTGGACTCTATCTATAAGATAAGAGCGCGAGACCAATATTGGGTGAATCCCACCGCGGATAGATGAATTACATGGGATCGTGAGAGTTCATGCACCTCGAACTCTGATGAAGAACTAGAGCACTGGCAGAATCAGTTACATGAAGTAACCACGCTGAGTTGTAACATGATGACCTAGTCACCATGATGTGCATCGTTGGAGCTAAGAAACCTACCCACGTATGATGGTCAGAATGATGTAGATATCTTTTTGGATGCATTTGAGAGGGAGGTACCAGAAAATTATATCTTCCAGGTGTTGGACTGGGCACTACGGGCTACATCTGCAAGGTGATGGGGTACGCACAAGGGAAGGTTTGATGATTGGTGTGAATGTAGGAGAATGATGAGAATTCGCTTTGGGAAGCTGAAGCTGTGAATGATAGATAAGTATGATGGGTGGGATGATCCACGCACACACTTGGCCAAATGGGATTAGGCTTATGGAGAGAAGCCCCAACCTGAATGGGTGCACTTGTTCTGTCACACACTAGATGTCCCCCTAATGAACTGGTACATATAAACAAAGCTTCACAATGGCATAGGTGAATGGGATATTTTGTGCAAAGGATTCATAATGACATTTAGTTTTAAAGACAGGTTTGACTGTATTGATGAGGTACTACAGGAGGTGAAAGAAGCAATGTTTAGGATACCGAAGGATCCTTTAGACCCGATTCAGCCTGAGTGGGCTACTCAGCTCATTCACGCACTACAATGTTATAATGAAACTGCTAAAGAAGAGGATGAGGATACATGAAAAATTAACATCTCTGAAACGGAAGGTCACCATGAGGTTGAAGGACCATATATTAAGAATCTAGATATAATCGCACCACTTAAAATGAAACAAGTGAACATTAGTACGGAGCCAGAGCCCAAATTCGCAAAGATTGGAGATTACTGGGATGACACAACGATGGATAGGGTCGCAAAATCCACCAATTAAGGGATTTTGGTGGGGAAAGCTTCCCCCATTCATGGGGAATGATTCCTAACCATTTTGTATAAGTACCAAGTCGAATTTTCCTCTAGGGAGAGATTTTCATTAGTGTTCTTGTGGAGAGAACTCGTATTTTTACAGCTCCATTATATTTTCTTATAGGGATGTAATTCTATTAATGAAAATAATGAATATTGGTGTCATGTTCAGCTTCTAAATCTTGTTCTCTTATATAGGTCTCTAGGTTTTGCTGGGCTTGGCCATCCAAGGAACCTCAGATCCCTTTTGTATCATTTTCTTTCCTTATTTTCACTTCTTATTCACATGCATCTCTAGTTTTTATTTCTTTCTACTTCTGCATTTAGTATTAATGATTTCTTGTTGTAGGATTGAGTTAAATAGTTAATTAATGTTATTTTGCAATATCACAATAATTATTTCATCCTTGGAAAATCTTTGGAAGTTCATAGTAATAATTGAGCTGCTTGAATTAGTCTTCTTATTCCCAAATCTAGATTGTTGGACCTCCTTTTTAGCAAAGAAGAGTAAATTATGTTATTTTTTAGATCATTCTAACCATATTCAATAGATTTTATTCCACTTGCTTTATATCAAAAAAAAAATCTAGTTCATAAAAAAAATTACCCCATTGCATTCGCACTTGATTTGGTTAGGCATTTATTAGATTTACTAGCTCAATAGTTCTTGAATTACTAGATTTTAGATTAGTAATGTTTTTTATTTTTTTGCATGGGTTAACAAAGGTCTTTTTGGGTGATTCCACTTGTAATAGGGACCTAAGAGATCCTAGTTAATAAAAAAATTTGTCCCATCCAATTTGGATTTGATTTGCTTGGTCATTAATCCCTCACCAATTTCATAATTTCACAAGGAAACGTCTCCAAGCTTTTTGAGCAAAAACATCCATCTCCCAACATTGGTTTTGAGTTCTCAAGTGTTCCTAGGTACTCCCTTTCCTCATTCCATCCACCAACAACCTTTCCTAATCTTTAAATCGCCTTTAACATCCATCCTTTTTCTCTTGGCTGTATCTTGCAGGTTTTCATGGGATCCTGTAGGTTTTTAGTACATCCTATAGGTTTGCCTGTAGTGGCCTGTTTTGAGGCAAAATTGAAGGAAAACCTCCAGGAAGCCACACAAGGTCACCTAAGGGTCTTCCATGCCTTCCAACCATCCACCATCATCTACAAGCCACCTTCCACATCACCAAAAGAGATTATCATTCTTCACCCTCTCACATGAAAAAAGAGAAAAAAAAAAACAGATTTATTTTATTCATTTACATGGATAGCAGTACAAGGTTTGATGGTTTGAATACGCATGCTTAGGGAAGTATGATTGCATACAAGTTCACTTAGCATTCTTTTTAAGCAAATACTCTTAGCAGTTAGTTAGAAAATGATGTGTTTTAGCATTTGATTTCAGTCTCTTTCCTTGTACTTTATTTCCAGCAATAGGTTAAGGTTCAATTTCAAACATTTCATTTTCTGCAATTATTTTATGATTTGGCTTCAGTACATGCACTCTATTACATCATGACAACAAAGGAAGGACACATTGTATGCCACACATATAGTGTCGATACTTTTATGAGCCCCAGGTTTATAATTAGAGCTGGTAACCTTGGGAGTTGCAGAATTCTTATTGCAATACTGAGGATCATCACTTCCTATCCTTAAAATCATAATCCATGAACTTGAGCTGCGAAATTTTTGCTTAAACTTGTCCTCTAAATGGTATTGTTTCCGGAAACCAGGGTGTAAATATGCCATACTTCGCATCCTTTGATTCTTTTATAGGTTTAACATTTGGTTTCATTAGCGAGATGTATGGTGGTAGGGGTGATAAAAATACTATGACGTCTTCCTCTATCTATGCTTCCTCCACTTCTTCATCATTGTCTTTGAGTGGCTCGGGCTTTTGTTGAGGTTTAGCAAGTTTCTTATCTTATTGTTTCTTGCTTCTTACATCCTTAGTCAGATTGTTTCTTGGGATCTCCTCTATTTCTACAGTGATGGTGTTGTAATTGATCCTTCTATGGGCATCTCAGCTGATGTTGTGGGCGTATCAGCGACTTCCATGATTTCAGATAATCCTTTCTCCTGAAAATTTTGCACAATTTCTCCCCAATATCATTCAAACAACATACAAAACGAAAATATCTGCACTTATTCAAACTATCAACACTGAAGGTCTTGATTCAGAAAATTTCTTAATCTTAGTGGGAGGCAGCTATTTATAACAATTATGAAATTCGAAACCCATCATTAGATTTGATTTTTTCTAGATTGTGTTTAGATTTACTCTTTAATTGCATATCTATCCTTATATCTTGCCAATCTATCCTCATAAATGAAACTTTCCATGTATTTTTCCCTTTTAACAGTCATATTTTTATTTTCTAGCGAAATTTGGTGCATTCCACTTTGTAGCACACATCCCGTCTTTTGTCGCGGCTTCTCCGAGCTTCAACATACTCCAGAATGTAGCAAAGTACTTCCTACATCGAATCTCTTTTTGCAACGTAGTTTATAGTCTAGTGCCCAGTTTAAACTATAAGTGGCACTAAGACTTTTCTTATTTCTTCCTTAGAGTGAAGCTGTAGGGGTAGGACTATCCCTGTACAACTTCAACCTACTACCATTTACTCTTTCTTGAATTAACTCTCCATTTAACTTCACTAACTGAGCTTCGCCTCCATCATAATATACTTGATAACATATGGGTCTAACCAATGCATTTTTAATTTTCTTGGTAACTTCAAAAACTTACTATCATAGAGGAGAACAAGGGCTCCTACCTGGAACTTATTTTACTTAAGATACCTATCATGTCAGGATTTTTCTCTTTCTTTTTGTACTTGCTGATGGAATCCTATTATAAATTTGTCTTCTTCTAAAGCAATCAACTCCGACATTCTTTACTCCATTATGTCAAGGTCTACCATATTTGTAAAAGCTACAATACTTAGGCTAGGGATAATGTATTCCATGGGCATCACAACTTCTTGCCCATTAACCAACCTGAAGGGTGTCTAACCTATCAACTTCTTGCATGTAGTCCTATAAGACCATAATACTATTGGAATTCTAAGGTCCAGTCATCTTTGTTTACATTTCATACCTTAGTCAGTGAATTCTTGAAAATATTACTAAATGCTTCCATAGTTCCATTGGCTTGGGGGTGATAAGGAGTACTCTTTTGGTCATAAAGTTTAAATTCCTCAGTCAATGCTTCAATAGTATTGTTTAGCAAATGTGAACCTTGGTCACTCATGAAGATCTTCGGGCACCCAAATCTAGATAGTATGTATTCAAAAATGAACTTCATAGAATTCATTGTGCTACAATCCCTTACTGGTTTTTCTTTGCACCACCTTGTCAAATAAATAGTTGCAGTAATTTGGTACCTCGCATCAGTCCTCTTTCTAGGTGGGTTGATAGGTCCAACAAAATCAATGCCCTATTTATCAAAAGCTTGCAACTTAATCTATACTTCTAGTGGCATGTCATCCCTTCTTGAAGGTTTTCTTGTTCTTTGACATACATTACAAGCTCTGCAATACTCCTTTTCATCTCTATGTAGTGTAGGCCACCACAATCCTGATCTCAAAATCTTTTGCGCAATAGCTTTTCTTACATAGTGTCCACTAGTTGTGCCTTCATGAGCCTCTATTAGAATTATTTTCTTTCATGTTTAGGAACATACCTGCACAATATCTCATCTGGTCCCATCTTAGATAAGTGTCCTGCTATCAATGAAAAATTTGTTGCCTTCACCACTACTTTTTTCTTCTTCTTCGTAGTATATTCTGAAGGATCCATTCCTTTGTTAAAAACTAAATAATGTCTGCAAAATGGTCATCTTCTTCTTTGATTGCAAATAGTTGCGCATAAGGGAGATTATCTTCTATGTTGGTTGCTTCTTCACCTGTTTCTAATCTTGACAAATGTTCAGGTCCTACAGTTAGTGTTCCTGGTTTAACAATAGTTTCAAAGTCATATTGTTGGAACAATAGTAACCATATACACATATTTCCTCCTAAGACTGTCTTATTAACCAAATACTTCAGTGCAGAATGATCTATAAACATCTTGAAATGTGATCCCAACAAATAATGTATGAACTTCTGGAAGATACCATTTCCAATCCTTCCCTTTCTGTAGTTGTGTAACCTTCTTAGATTTTGATATTTTCCTACTTGCAAAAGCTATAGGATGATCAATTTCTACTATACGAGGTTGTGCTAGTACCACTCCCAAATATATGCAAGAATCATCCACATGTACATGAAATTGCTTATTCCAATCATAGAATACTCATATAGGAGCAACTACCATATTTTCCTTCAATATGTCGAGGAACTTTTGAAATTCTTCATCCCATTGAAAAGTGACATCTCTCTTCAATAATTTTTCCATAGGTGCGGTGATCTGCTTATACCCTTTGATGAATTTCCTATAATACCCAGTATGTCCCAATCTAGTATGAAGTTGTATTACTATCTTCGGTGGAGGTAAGTTCACAATGATAGCAATTTTGCAGGGTCTGCCATTAATCCTTTCTTGCAAACAATATGTCCCAGTAATATACCAAAATGCATAAAAAATATATGCTTCTTTAAGTTTAGGGAGATATGATATTGTCTACATGTATCAAGCATAAGTCTTAAACTTCCAATATGTTTTCTTGACAAACCAAATATTGTCTAGTCATCAAAGTATACCTCCAAAAACTTGTGGGTATGTTCTTTAAAATTTGCAACCACCACTCTAAAAGATATAGCATGGGGCATTATTTAATACAAAAGGCTTCATTGTGTATTAATATGAACCCCATTCTATAGCAAATGTGGTCTTATGTTGATCTTCAAGTGAAATTCTAATCTGATGATATCTCGAACATCCATCTATAAATGAATAAACTTCTTGACCTCCTACATTGTCTAACACTTCATCTATGAAAGAGGTAGGGAAAGGATCATGCAAGCATGCATTATTCAACTTCCTTAAATCAACAAGGATCCTAATTTCTCCTTGATTTTTCTTTTCTTGTACCACCATAGGACATACCCACTTTGATTCTTCCACAAGTTCAATAACTCCTACTGCTATCATCTTATCCAACTCAACTTTTAATTTCTCCTTATATTTTGGATTCAATCTCTAAGGTCTTTGCTTGATTGGCTTCACATCAGGATTAACGACGATCTTCATAACTCCTAAATCTCCTACTATACCCTTCATTTATGGAAGCTTAGTGGGAAAACACTCCTGGTATTCATGAAGAAAATTTGTCACTTTGCTCACTGTTCCTTCATCCCAATAATCTCCTGTAGTTGCAAAATTTAGTTCCTCTTCTAATCCTACGTTGATATCAAGGATACGTGACAAAGGGGTGCTACCACTGCAGCCTACTCAAAACTTGCAAATGATGAGGTTTGAGCCATGTGAAGAGGATTTGAATGAGAATATAGTGCTCCAAAGTGGAATCACAATAAGATATGATAAGAGGAAACAACCAAAATATAGTACAAGGATTCGCAAAGCTCCAGTGAAGGAGGTTGAGTTTGATTTGGAGCACGCACGTGAAACATTCATGGAAGCAAAGAAGAGCTTCGTTGAGGCTTCCACCTCATGAAGCAAGGATAAACCTGACCATGAGGTAGACCCTACTATGCTTACAACCTTCCTAGAGACTTGTAGGAAGTTACTGCGCGATAGTAAGGTTTCGAAGGGGTTATAAGAGCTCATAAACAGATGTGCCACAAACGCTTTAGGTGAGCCACATGTAGTGTGAAAGATTGGCAAGCATAAAAAAAGAATGGGAGGGGAGATGAGACTGACCGCACAGATAGGAGAGTATGAAATGGATCAGGTTATTTTGGACTTGGGGTCAGATGTGAATGCCTTACTGAAGAAAACTTGGGAACGTATGGGGAGACCCACACTGCAGTGGTCTCCGATTCAGCTAAGGATGGAAAATCAGTAAAATATCATCCCCATGGGGTGGTTGTAGGGGGTGACTATGGATATTGAAGGTGCGAGCACGCTAGCTAACTTTGAGGTAATAGAAATTATGGATGAAAGCAACCCCTATCCTGTGCTCCTTGGAATTGATGGGCTACTGATATGAATAAGGTAATCAATCTAAAGAAGTGAAAGATGATATTTGAGAAGAAATCTCTACGTGTAATAGTACCCCTAGATCCTACTAAGGGATTGCGATATACTGAATGAGTCCGCGATTATGAGAGCAATGATGATCTGGACTCTATCTATAAGATAAGAGCGCGAGACCAATATTGGGTGAATCCCACCGCGGATAGATGAATTACATGGGATCGTGAGAGTTCATGCACCTCGAACTCTGATGAAGAACTAGAGCACTGGCAGAATCAGTTACATGAAGTAACCACACTGAGTTGTAACATGATGACCTAGTCACCATGTTGTGCATCATTGGAGGTAAGAAACCTACCCACGTATGATGGTTAGAATGATGTAGATATATTTTTGGATGCATTTGAGAGGGAGATACCAGAAAATTATATCTTCCAGGTGTTGGACTGGGCACTACGTGCTACATCTGCAAGTTGATGGGGTACGCACAAGGGAAGGTTTGATGATTGGTGTGAATGTAGGAGAATGATGAGAATTCACTTTGGGAAGCTGAAGCTGTGAATGATAGATAAGTATGATGGGTGGGATGATCCACGAACACACTTGGCCAAATGGGATTAGGCTTATGGAGAGAAGCCCCAACCTGAATGGGTGCACTTGTTCTGTCACACACTAGATGTCCCCCTAATGAACTGGTACATATAAACAAAGCTTCACAATGGCATAGGTGAATGGGATATTTTGTGCAAAGGATTCATAATGACATTTAGTTTTAAAGACAGGTTTGACTGTATTGATGAGGTGCTACAGGAGGTGAAAGAAGCAATGTTTAGGATACCGAAGGATCCTTTAGACCCAATTCAGCCTGAGTGGGCTACTCAGCTCATTCACGCACTACAATGTTATAATGAAACTGCTAAAGAAGAGGATGAGGATACATGAAAAATTAACATCTCTGAAACCGAAGGTCACCATGAGGTTGAAGGACCATATATTAAGAATCTAGATATAATCGCACCACTTAAAATGAAACAAGTGAACATTAGTACGGAGCCAGAGCCCAAATTCGCAAAGATTGGAGATTACTGGGATGACACAACGATGGATAGGGTCGCAAAATCCACCAATTAAGGGATTTTGGTGGGGAAAGCTTCCCCCATTCATGGGGAATGATTCCTAACCATTTTGTATAAGTACCAAGTCGAATTTTCCTCTAGGGAGAGATTTTCATTAGTGTTCTTGTGGAGAGAACTCGTATTTTTACAGCTCCATTATATTTTCTTATAGGGATGTAATTCTATTAATGAAAATAATGAATATTGGTGTCATGTTCAGCTTCTAAATCTTGTTCTCTTATATAGGTCTCTAGGTTTTGCTGGGCTTGGCCATCCAAGGAACCTCAGATCCCTTTTGTATCATTTTCTTTCCTTATTTTCACTTCTTATTCACATGCATCTCTAGTTTTTATTTCTTTCTACTTCTGCATTTAGTATTAATGATTTCTTGTTGTAGGATTGAGTTAAATAGTTAATTAATGTTATTTTGCAATATCACAATAATTATTTCATCCTTGGAAAATCTTTGGAAGTTCATAGTAATAATTGAGCTGCTTGAATTAGTCTTCTTATTCCCAAATCTAGATTGTTGGACCTCCTTTTTAGCAAAGAAGAGTAAATTATGTTATTTTTTAGATCATTCTAACCATATTCAATAGATTTTATTCCACTTGCTTTATATCAAAAAAAAATCTAGTTCATAAAAAAAATTACCCCATTGCATTCGCACTTGATTTGGTTAGGCATTTATTAGATTTACTAGCTCAATAGTTCTTGAATTACTAGATTTTAGATTAGTAATGTTTTTTATTTTTTTGCATGGGTTAACAAAGGTCTTTTTGGGTGATTCCACTTGTAATAGGGACCTAAGAGATCCTAGTTAATAAAAAAATTTGTCCCATCCAATTTGGATTTGATTTGCTTGGTCATTAATCCCTCACCAATTTCATAATTTCACAAGGAAACGTCTCCAAGCTTTTTGAGCAAAAACATCCATCTCCCAACATTGGTTTTGAGTTCTCAAGTGTTCCTAGGTACTCCCTTTCCTCATTCCATCCACCAACAACCTTTCCTAATCTTTAAATCGCCTTTAACATCCATCCTTTTTCTCTTGGCTGTATCTTGCAGGTTTTCATGGGATCCTGTAGGTTTTTAGTACATCCTATAGGTTTGCCTGTAGTGGCCTGTTTTGAGGCAAAATTGAAGGAAAACCTCCAGGAAGCCACACAAGGTCACCTAAGGGTCTTCCATGCCTTCCAACCATCCACCATCATCTACAAGCCACCTTCCACATCACCAAAAGAGATTATCATTCTTCACCCTCTCACATGAAAAAAGAGAAAAAAAAAAACAGATTTATTTTATTCATTTACATGGATAGCAGTACAAGGTTTGATGGTTTGAATACGCATGCTTAGGGAAGTATGATTGCATACAAGTTCACTTAGCATTCTTTTTAAGCAAATACTCTTAGCAGTTAGTTAGAAAATGATGTGTTTTAGCATTTGATTTCAGTCTCTTTCCTTGTACTTTATTTCCAGCAATAGGTTAAGGTTCAATTTCAAACATTTCATTTTCTGCAATTATTTTATGATTTGGCTTCAGTACATGCACTCTATTACATCATGACAACAAAGGAAGGACACATTGTATGCCACACATATAGTGTCGATACTTTTATGAGCCCCAGGTTTATAATTAGAGCTGGTAACCTTGGGAGTTGCAGAATTCTTATTGCAATACTGAGGATCATCACTTCCTATCCTTAAAATCATAATCCATGAACTTGAGCTGCGAAATTTTTGCTTAAACTTGTCCTCTAAATGGTATTGTTTCCGGAAACCAGGGTGTAAATATGCCATACTTCGCATCCTTTGATTCTTTTATAGGTTTAACATTTGGTTTCATTAGCGAGATGTATGGTGGTAGGGGTGATAAAAATACTATGACGTCTTCCTCTATCTATGCTTCCTCCACTTCTTCATCATTGTCTTTGAGTGGCTCGGGCTTTTGTTGAGGTTTAGCAAGTTTCTTATCTTATTGTTTCTTGCTTCTTACATCCTTAGTCAGATTGTTTCTTGGGATCTCCTCTATTTCTACAGTGATGGTGTTGTAATTGATCCTTCTATGGGCATCTCAGCTGATGTTGTGGGCGTATCAGCGACTTCCATGATTTCAGATAATCCTTTCTCCTGAAAATTTTGCACAATTTCTCCCCAATATCATTCAAACAACATACAAAACGAAAATATCTGCACTTATTCAAACTATCAACACTGAAGGTCTTGATTCAGAAAATTTCTTAATCTTAGTGGGAGGCAGCTATTTATAACAATTATGAAATTCGAAACCCATCATTAGATTTGATTTTTTCTAGATTGTGTTTAGATTTACTCTTTAATTGCATATCTATCCTTATATCTTGCCAATCTATCCTCATAAATGAAACTTTCCATGTATTTTTCCCTTTTAACAGTCATATTTTTATTTTCTAGCGAAATTTGGTGCATTCCACTTTGTAGCACACATCCCGTCTTTTGTCGCGGCTTCTCCGAGCTTCAACATACTCCAGAATGTAGCAAAGTACTTCCTACATCGAATCTCTTTTTGCAACGTAGTTTATAGTCTAGTGCCCAGTTTAAACTATAAGTGGCACTAAGACTTTTCTTATTTCTTCCTTAGAGTGAAGCTGTAGGGGTAGGACTATCCCTGTACAACTTCAACCTACTACCATTTACTCTTTCTTGAATTAACTCTCCATTTAACTTCACTAACTGAGCTTCGCCTCCATCATAATATACTTGATAACATATGGGTCTAACCAATGCATTTTTAATTTTCTTGGTAACTTCAAAAACTTACTATCATAGAGGAGAACAAGGGCTCCTACCTGGAACTTATTTTACTTAAGATACCTATCATGTCAGGATTTTTCTCTTTCTTTTTGTACTTGCTGATGGAATCCTATTATAAATTTGTCTTCTTCTAAAGCAATCAACTCCGACATTCTTTACTCCATTATGTCAAGGTCTACCATATTTGTAAAAGCTACAATACTTAGGCTAGGGATAATGTATTCCATGGGCATCACAACTTCTTGCCCATTAACCAACCTGAAGGGTGTCTAACCTATCAACTTCTTGCATGTAGTCCTATAAGACCATAATACTATTGGAATTCTAAGGTCCAGTCATCTTTGTTTACATTTCATACCTTAGTCAGTGAATTCTTGAAAATATTACTAAATGCTTCCATAGTTCCATTGGCTTGGGGGTGATAAGGAGTACTCTTTTGGTCATAAAGTTTAAATTCCTCAGTCAATGCTTCAATAGTATTGTTTAGCAAATGTGAACCTTGGTCACTCATGAAGATCTTCGGGCACCCAAATCTAGATAGTATGTATTCAAAAATGAACTTCATAGAATTCATTGTGCTACAATCCCTTACTGGTTTTTCTTTGCACCACCTTGTCAAATAAATAGTTGCAGTAATTTGGTACCTCGCATCAGTCCTCTTTCTAGGTGGGTTGATAGGTCCAACAAAATCAATGCCCTATTTATCAAAAGCTTGCAACTTAATCTATACTTCTAGTGGCATGTCATCCCTTCTTGAAGGTTTTCTTGTTCTTTGACATACATTACAAGCTCTGCAATACTCCTTTTCATCTCTATGTAGTGTAGGCCACCACAATCCTGATCTCAAAATCTTTTGCGCAATAGCTTTTCTTACATAGTGTCCACTAGTTGTGCCTTCATGAGCCTCTATTAGAATTATTTTCTTTCATGTTTAGGAACATACCTGCACAATATCTCATCTGGTCCCATCTTAGATAAGTGTCCTGCTATCAATGAAAAATTTGTTGCCTTCACCACTACTTTTTTCTTCTTCTTCGTAGTATATTCTGAAGGATCCATTCCTTTGTTAAAAACTAAATAATGTCTGCAAAATGGTCATCTTCTTCTTTGATTGCAAATAGTTGCGCATAAGGGAGATTATCTTCTATGTTGGTTGCTTCTTCACCTGTTTCTAATCTTGACAAATGTTCAGGTCCTACAGTTAGTGTTCCTGGTTTAACAATAGTTTCAAAGTCATATTGTTGGAACAATAGTAACCATATACACATATTTCCTCCTAAGACTGTCTTATTAACCAAATACTTCAGTGCAGAATGATCTATAAACATCTTGAAATGTGATCCCAACAAATAATGTATGAACTTCTGGAAGATACCATTTCCAATCCTTCCCTTTCTGTAGTTGTGTAACCTTCTTAGATTTTGATATTTTCCTACTTGCAAAAGCTATAGGATGATCAATTTCTACTATACGAGGTTGTGCTAGTACCACTCCCAAATATATGCAAGAATCATCCACATGTACATGAAATTGCTTATTCCAATCATAGAATACTCATATAGGAGCAACTACCATATTTTCCTTCAATATGTCGAGGAACTTTTGAAATTCTTCATCCCATTGAAAAGTGACATCTCTCTTCAATAATTTTTCCATAGGTGCGGTGATCTGCTTATACCCTTTGATGAATTTCCTATAATACCCAGTATGTCCCAATCTAGTATGAAGTTGTATTACTATCTTCGGTGGAGGTAAGTTCACAATGATAGCAATTTTGCAGGGTCTGCCATTAATCCTTTCTTGCAAACAATATGTCCCAGTAATATACCAAAATGCATAAAAAATATATGCTTCTTTAAGTTTAGGGAGATATGATATTGTCTACATGTATCAAGCATAAGTCTTAAACTTCCAATATGTTTTCTTGACAAACCAAATATTGTCTAGTCATCAAAGTATACCTCCAAAAACTTGTGGGTATGTTCTTTAAAATTTGCAACCACCACTCTAAAAGATATAGCATGGGGCATTATTTAATACAAAAGGCTTCATTGTGTATTAATATGAACCCCATTCTATAGCAAATGTGGTCTTATGTTGATCTTCAAGTGAAATTCTAATCTGATGATATCTCGAACATCCATCTATAAATGAATAAACTTCTTGACCTCCTACATTGTCTAACACTTCATCTATGAAAGAGGTAGGGAAAGGATCATGCAAGCATGCATTATTCAACTTCCTTAAATCAACAAGGATCCTAATTTCTCCTTGATTTTTCTTTTCTTGTACCACCATAGGACATACCCACTTTGATTCTTCCACAAGTTCAATAACTCCTACTGCTATCATCTTATCCAACTCAACTTTTAATTTCTCCTTATATTTTGGATTCAATCTCTAAGGTCTTTGCTTGATTGGCTTCACATCAGGATTAACGACGATCTTCATAACTCCTAAATCTCCTACTATACCCTTCATTTATGGAAGCTTAGTGGGAAAACACTCCTGGTATTCATGAAGAAAATTTGTCACTTTGCTCACTGTTCCTTCATCCCAATAATCTCCTGTAGTTGCAAAATTTAGTTCCTCTTCTAATCCTATATTTACCTTCTTTGTCTTTACTGGATCTGTTATATTTGGTATCTCTAGCTTAGGTCCATTTACTTCGAGGTGTCCTTGTGATTCTGCTATGTCAATGTTATGAGGATCTTCTTCTTATTCTGCAATAAGGTTATAACATCCTAGTGCATGTTCTATCTGTGCAGCCCAATTAGGTTGTTGCCATGTCCTTGGAGTTGAATTCTCAAGCATATTCCTCATAATTACCTGAATGGATGAATCTATATATGGAAAATCATCTTCAAAGCTAAATGTCAATATAAACCCATCAACAATATCTTCTCAGTTCACATTACCATGTCGAATCTTTGTTTCCACCTACCAATTATGAGGAATTTTCTCCAATGTATGAATGAACCCATCTACCCATTCTTGTTGTGGAATCTCCTTCCATGTTGTAGTACATAACCGAATGTGCTCCCTGGAACTGATTTCACCATCATGTTTCAACTCCATCTGTGTGTTTATTTGACCAAAATTTATCCACATCAGCCTTCGACATTCCTACCAACCTCC
The DNA here is from genome assembly GCA_031772625.1 of Pinus tabuliformis. Classification (NCBI taxonomy): domain Eukaryota; kingdom Viridiplantae; phylum Streptophyta; class Pinopsida; order Pinales; family Pinaceae; genus Pinus; species Pinus tabuliformis. Next base: position 102,603,560 of record CM062818.1, on the reverse strand, counting down.
GATATTATTCTTATATGTACCCCACCATCTAGAAGGAGTAGCTTTTAGGACTATACCAAAGCCAACAAGCTTTGAATTTTTGGAATTTGTTCCTCGTAATCATCAAGAAAAGAATTCATATCACTATTATATGGAATTTATACCTGGGGATAAGTACGTCTTCCCTAAGTGGGTAGTTACACTTAGAACAATAGAAGGAATGTGGTTTAACCTTTTTCCTACAATAGATAGATGAGATGAAGGAACCTACTTGTGATCTTTCGCTTCCTTTGATCTCCTTTGAATTTCTCCCGTCACTCCTGCTCAAACTGAATTTGCTCAATTGGTACCTGCCAACATAGACAGAAGATGACAGTGATCAAATCATATGATCTATCTACTATAAAAAAATGGAATCGACAACATTTGAACATATATTCATCATAGATATAGACAAGAATATGGGAAAAGGAACAAACAACTTTATTGATTAATAGAAGGAGGAGTTACACCCAATGTGGTTTGATCCCGTGTCGCTCATCTAGCTTAGTCCAAACCCTCATCACACCAATAGCACATCAATCTAGCAGCATAACATTACTTTACAATGATTTCAAGTCTCAAACCAACAACATTTCTCTATAATATCCAAATTCTATCCCCCTGATCACTATGATGGGTGGTCAATTTATAGGGAAATGCAAGTGGTTTTGTCATAAATTGGGCATTGAATGATTTTGAAAAATTGGAGTTAGTTTCCATGGAGAAAGGGATGAGAGGATAGAGGGATAATTGATCCATAGCCTATCCAAAAATGAGCTCGTAGGATGAGATAAGAGTTGGACTTCCTTCTAGAATGCTCTAGAATCAAGGAATATTCCTAGAATCCTATGTCAATTTCACTCATTCTTGCCTAGCATAGGTCAAAGTGGGTCTAAGTGCACTGCAGTGGAGGTCTAAATGGGCCTACCTTCTCTGTAGCACAGTTTTCCCTGACCAAGGCTACGTTGGTGTCCCAAGGAGGCATTTCAGTAGGGTTTCAAGCTAGGAAACTTTCATGGATGAAAGAATTCAATTTGATGACTTGTCTAGGGCATGTAGCAACTAAATTAGGGTTTGATGATCACTAACTGTATTGATATGATCGTCGAGAGTGATGTGCCCAAATAGACCTACAATAGTTCCCCCCTAAATCATGAAGTCGAAAATGATAATGTTGAGTGATATTCTTTATGATGTGATGAGGAGGATCTGAAGCAGATGGTGACATGATTCAATTACAATACATTATGTCATGATAAATTTGAATTTTTCATGAATTTTTGAGGTAAGGCATACCCATACTCAGCATACAAACCTTTCATTACGTGTAAATTGTTGGGCACGAGATCCCCTAAGGGAAGCTTTGGGACTTAGAGCCCAGATTTTGGTCAAAAGTTCTAACCCCGATGTAAAGACTCCGCATTTTGTGGGCGTAGAGTGCGTAGTTTGTGAAAGAGTCATAGGGCTGTCTGCCATCAAGTTTGCAATGTAATGTCAGCTGTAGAGATCTACCCATGGTCCGCAAACCATGGGATTGTATAAATAGAGTGTGGCTCTAAGTAGTTAAGAGACGATGGAATAGAAACAGATCTAAGGATAAAGAGTTGAGTCATATCTGAAGTGTAATGTCTAGTGTTGGGTCGCAGAGTAGGAGAAGGCTTTGCAACTAAGTGAGCAGAGACCTAGTAGTCCAAAGCTAAGTGCGCGGACCCCTGCAGCTGAGTGTGCAGGGCAAGTCGAGTTGTAATAGTTGGAGCAATAATAAAGAGAAGTTTCATATCTATTACGTTTATTTATTTCCTGTTTTATGCATCTGTTACATTCAGTATACATTGCACTTTTAATGCTTATATGATGCACGAATATGTATGAATGTGTTGATTGAGTGAAATCAAGGTAGAATATCTGTTTATCCGAAGTTAGCTAAGATATTTAAGAAGATAAGTAAGATAAGTGATGTAGATTGGGGAAATAGTGTAGTTCGCTACCATACCAGCGTGAAAGCAGCTCAACCCTTGGTTAGCGCTACGCAAAAGGTGATTATAATAGATCACGAGGGTATTGAAGGTTATAACAGTGTGTGAAGTAGCTTGCACGAAGATAGGCACAGATGGACTAAAACAACACCTCAAACATCTATAGGGTGTAGAAACATGGTTCCAGCATCCCCCCATACTGCTTCAGGCAAGACTTCAGTTCACTCTCTGCAAGCTAATGCTGAAAGGCCCTGTAGTGTAGGGATTTGTTTGGCTAAATAACTCCAAACCTGGGCCAGGCCCCATCATGCCAACAAATGGTTCCGTTGCCGGGACTGAAATCTATATAGAGATGTTTGATTTCGTATCATTGGAATCCAGCTAAGAAGGAAATTGAAGGCTACTTGGACAAAAGAATTCACGAGTTCGCAACACAAGAGAATAGGAATCTGTGACTGTCAAAAGAAGATTAGACTGCTACCTGTACATGGAGATCCATGAAATATTCTTCATTTCCTTCCCTACTAAGCTATATGAGTGGATCGTGAAGCTAGCAGATAGCCAAGTAAGGTTGAAACTTGACGGTCCTATTGTGTGGACCCCAGAGATAGTGTGAAGGTTGGAAGCATTGGAGGATAATATTGCGCACACCATTGATCATTCGCTTGATCGTATTATAGGAGGATTCATTACTGAGTTCATAGTTGACACCTCAATTAGCTACATTGAGGCAGAGCGAAGCTTTCTCAAAGGACAACGAGGTAAGTATGGAAAGTCTTTGAATACTCGGATTAAAATTCTATTATGTGAAAATAGGGTTATGTAGTTACCTTGATGTTCGGGCTACGCAAATTGGAAAATATTATAGGAACGAATGAAGTAAGGGACCATAAACTAGCCCCTTGATTTCATCTCAGCAAGGGGACGAGGAAGAGCTCGCGAAGGTCTCACCGTGAAGTGCGATCCATCTGATAAGGCAAAGAATTTTGTGAATACCACTTCCACCCACACTACCACCAGCTTCACCGCCATCACCTCCATCTTCACCCTACCACCTCCACCACCACCGCGATTCAATAAGGTAAGCACAATGAGTTTCCTATCTTCAAAGGTTAGGTAAATGAGGATCCAGACCAATTATCATTCTTGGTAAGGGCTGTATGGGAAGCGCAAGGAGTTACATATGACAATATAAAGAAAGTGACACTTGTTAGCACCCTACAGGACCACGCATTGACCTGGTATATTAAGCACTCTAATGATAATCCAAATGCAAGAATCATGAATATCCAAAAAGTTTTAAATAGAGAATTTAGCAGGCTGAAGTTTGAAGCACAATCGATCATTGGATTCAAAGAGATCACGATGCTACTAGGCGAGAGTCCTTGGGAGCTGGATTAGAGGCTTAAATGTAAGATTCGCGAGGCTAATATGAATCTAACTAATGGACAAAATTGAAAATGGTTTGTAGCTTTGTTAATGCCACATTTAAGAAGTGTGCTATTGCAGCAGAAGGTAACGGCTCAGGCAGAGGCCTTAGAGATTGCTATGAGGCTACATGAGACCCCGATGCGTGATCCTAACTTAGGAGTTTAGCAGATCCATGTGCAGCTGAAGAGTTTATGCCTTGAGATGCAAAGTCTGAAACAGGATAGGATGGCTTGACCAGAAGTGTGCGAAGAGGTATGCTACATAAAATGCAAGGGTCAGGGTCATAACAAAGACCACTTCCTGGTTTTCACAAATTACCTTGTAGGAGGAGGACTAATGCCATTAATATTGGAAGCAAAAGAAGGACCTAGCACGACACCTGCCTTGTGGTGCGCGATTTTGAAAATAGTAGGAAAACATGCCATGGACAATGGTCACTTGTTACAGAAGTATACGGAAAATTCACAACAGTTGTTCTGCAACTTTTTTAGGCCAGTGGGACACAATGAGTGAACTTGTAGAAACTATGAGTTAAATATGGACAAAAATCCCACCTATAAATTTCAGGTTGAAACGCGGCCCCTTGATCAAAATGGAGGAATGGTACAAATAGTATTTCAAGGGCACAGACGAGGCTGAGGTGGAGGAGGACCTGGAAGAGGTCACAGACAGTTGATATGCATGATTGCAGAGGGCTAGGAAATTATGCCCGCGATTTCACCAATCCAACGCACCCTTCGCACTTGTATTGAAACTTGTTTGATCATGAGATAGAAGATTGTCCTACACTAATAGCTAGGATACGTGAAAAAGGAGCACTACCTCCTCCCCCAACTCAAAACCTACAGATGATGAGGTCTGAGCCACATGAGGAAGATCTAAATGTAAACATTATGGTCTGAAGTGGAATCATGATGGGAGATGACAAATGCAAACAACCAGAAGATAGTACTTGGGTTCGCAAAGCTCCGACAAAGGAAGTAGAGTTTGATTTGGAGCACACTCGGGAAACCTTGATGGAATCCAAGAAGATCATCGTTGATGCCTTCACTTTAGGAAGAAAAGATAAACCAGAGTTAGACCCATCTATGCTCACAATGTTCTTGGAAACATGTATGAACCTACTGCATGACAATAAGGTGGTTAAAGAGTTACAAGAACTCATTAACAGATGCACTGGGACCGTGCCAGGAGAACCGTGTGTAGTCAGGAAGATCAGAAAACATAAGACAAGAACAGGAAGATAAATGATAATAACTACGCAGATCAACAAATATGAGATGGATCAAGTCATCCTGGATTTAAGATCAGATGTGAATTTTCTGCCGAAATAGTCATGGGAGTGAATGGGATGACTTGCGCTATAGTGGTCTCCAATTCAGCTGCAAATGGTGAACCAACAGAAAATAATACCATGGGGAGATTGCAGGGAATAACCGTGGACATTGAGGGAGCGAGCACGCTAGCATACATTGAAGTGATAAATATTGTTGATGAAAACAATTCCTACCCCACGCTCTTAGGAATTGATTGGGCCACTGACATGAACGAGTGATTAATCTGAAAAAGAGAAAAGTGATGATCACACCATACAAAGCCGGTGTGTGACTATGAAAGTGATGATGATTTGGACTTGATTTATAAGATAATAGCGTAAAACCAAGACTGGGTGAATCCCATCATGGATGGGAGGATTGCATGGGAGCACAAAGCTCTTGTACTTTGGATTCAGATGAGGAGATGGAGCGAAGGAAAAATTGGTTACATGAGGTAACTACACTAAATTGTAATATGATGACAAGGTCGTTGCACTTCGTGTCGACAGAAGTAAGAGACATACCTACTTATGATGGCCTAAGTGAGGTAGATACCTTCTTGAATAAATTTGAAAGGGAGATGCCAGAAAAGAAACACTTCCAGGCGTTGGACTAGGTACTGCGTGCTATTCCCACAAGGTGGTGGGGTACACATAAGGGGAGCTTTGATGACTGGCGCGAGTGTAGAAGGATGATGCACACACGATTTGGGAAGACTAGAGTGTAATTGGCAGATAAATATAATGGACGGGATAGTCCCCGTGTGCATCTAGCCAAATGAGTGCAGGCATATGGAAAATAACCTATGCAGATGCACATGAACTTTGCACTGAGAGGTATGGTCAGTAAGCATGTGTTGCGGGTGCAAATGAGCAAATAGCTTTTAATGTTGGTAGATAGTGTGTAGGGAGAACAATCACACCGAAGGTTCTCCATCTAGAAGCATTCCACAAGGTATGCAATGTGCTGACCAAAGTATGTAATGCATAGCAAAGTGGTTGGGATTTTCATGTACCCGCAGTATTATGGGCTTACGGGACGATGTGCAAGAAACTGACAGGACAAACACCTTTTAGGCTAGTCTATGGAGTGGAAGTTGTAATGCCTATGGAATACATCGTTCCTAATCTATACATTGCAATGCTCACAGGTATGATGTACCATGGAGCCATGGAGGAGAGGCTTGCATAGTTTAAGGAGCTCGAAGAAGAACAATTTTTGGCTGGATTTCACCAGTAGGTCCAAAAGTAGCGTGAAAAGGCTTGGCCCGATTGACATATTAAGTTGCACATCTTCAAGGCGAATGATTTGGTGTTGTTATGTGATAGTAAGTTCGATAAATTCCTAGGGAAGCTCAGAATGCATTGGCTGGGACCATATGTTATTAAGGAGATCACAGATGGTGGCGTGGTGTAGTTGGTAAAGTTAAATGGAGAACTCTTCCCAGGAAACTCAATGGCATTCAATTGAAGGCATACACAGGTGGCTTGGCCATCTGACTAGCTGATAGAAGCATGGTCTTAGTGCTCCAGGTAGCTGAAAGGAGGCGCGGGACTATAAACTACTCTGCCCTGGAGCTGCGATGTCAGGACTACGTAGTTGTGAATTGTCATAGGTTCCGAGATAGTGCGAGGGTAACTGCACTACCGCACGGGTCGAATGTAAAGTGATCGTTACAGTCACTATTCATGATGTGAGGCTTGGTTTGAGACCAAATTCAGTGGGTGGAAGGCATTTAAGGCAAACTTTATGGGATAGAGTCTTGAAAATCTGCCACCAATCGAGCATTAATGGACCAAATATGGGGGGAACGGTCGAATTTAAATTCAAAAGGCACTATAAATTACAAAGAGGTGTCCAACAAACAACACTTGGAAATTTGAGGACTGAGTTGTTGCATGTATAGACATTCATGAACCCAGATTTGTTTGATCCTCTGAAGGGGAATTCATTATTTGAGCATTTACTCGATCCGTTAAGAGAATTGTGGAATAGCACTATGGCAGTGCCTGAGGAGGCCATGGATACCAAAGAAATGACTGTTGAGGAAGCCACAAAGACCATGATGGAAGTAGAAGTCCCAGAAAGTGCTAGGATAGTCGCAGAAATCCCGAAATCGCCACGCATGCTAAGACCCAATAAAGACAAGCAAGCTATGCTACGAGTATGCGTATCCCTTAGGAACCCGTTGAGGATTAAGCTTACCATGGAAGAAAAGGGGAAGGATATTAATTTGAAGGTCAGAAAGGAGGAATAATTTGAAGAAATTCTGGTAGAGGAGGAGGAGGATGTAGAAATGGAGGTTGACATCCAGGGCAGGGACCCTCTTACCAGGCTTCCCACTTATGTTCCTCACTGAAAGGGTAAAGCAAAGATGCCTAAACACATAGATGAGAGAAAAATCTCTCTGTAGACTCCACTGCTTCCCAATGACATCATTTTCGAAGGAGTACTCTTGGGGCGAGTGCTTGTACTAAAATTTGAAGACTACGATCTCATGGACCACGAGAAGTTCCCACATTTGGCAACCACGTAGCTGATGCAGTAGAAGAAAGATGCACTAATGGGAGTTATAGAGTTGGAGTTGCATAAGTGGCTAAGAGGTGTAGAAAAGGCAGGACTGTTAAACCTGGTCTGGGTGCCACATTACCATCACACTCCAGTGACCATTTTTGTCATCAGGCAGCTGCTATGCCTAGTGCATGATGGGTGCTTGTGGCTAAAGGAGCCTATCCCCATCATGGACCACTTAATTTATAGAATTACCCAGATCCCTTGCAAAGGGGAGGATCTAGCGAATATCTCAGAGGGAAAAAGTGATGGTTTGGTCACTGCAGAGGCCATTAAGAAGAAGTTTAAGCTGGAGAAGAAGAAGAGGGGGTACACGATTTCCAGCATCAACCACCCTGTGGTCAAAGTTGTGATGTCGATATTGGCTAGAAAGGTTATCCAGAAGTGCCATGTAAATGAGGTACCCGTGCTAGTGGTTGCACTTTTTGTGCAATGCGCAGAAGCGGTCGACTAGGCAAACTACTTGTGCGGCGAGTTCCTTGAGAATTGCTGCGAGGCACAGGAGCAGGGAAAGACTTTTCATTATGTGTGGCTGCTATTGTCCATAGTGTTGCTGGCATGGGAATTGCTCTAGGACAACCAGTTCCCCATGATTGCACAGGACCTTCCAAAGGTAGCGAAGTACGCTTCTATATGGGAAAATAGAGATGTGGAGAGGATAAGGAATAGTACAATATTCTAGGTGTTAATGGAAATGAACATCAAATGGGGATTAATCACAAGCTGTGGTTATCGCCTAAGGTCTATAATAGTATGTAGAGCTTCGTGGAGTTCAAGGCAGGTTTCCACCGCGTGTACATCAGGGCATGGAAGGACCTAGCAAAGACATGGCGCGAGCTACCTTATCTGGCAATGGAAAATGTAATCTTTGCGGTCCTTGAATCATGGCAACTAGAGTGGTGCATTCCAGCCAGCTCCATGGTGGAAGTAGAGAAGTCCACCACGCTAGGGAAAAAGGATGAGCGTAGGAAAAAAGTGGCAACAGTCAAGGCCTAGGTAGTGAGGGACACTGCGAAGGTAGTGGAAGAGTAGCAGAAGGAAACAGAGGAAGTGCACGAGGGACAGAAGTCACCTTCACCTGAACAAGAAATAGATACAGATCAAGGTGGCATAGACCTGCAGACAGTGTTCACACAGCTAAAATGATAGTGCCCAAGGAGAAGGTAGGGCCACAGAAGAAGTTGAAGGCTTCCATGACTTTTTCATCCTGATCACCCTCATTGAGGGGGATCTACATGACATTAGGGAGACGGTGAGGGACGTCACTATGGAGACTCTCCAGTAGTACCCCGAGGAACACCAGATGGTTTTAGGGGCTCTCCAAGCACAAATGCAGGAGTTGCAAGTGCACACTTCATGGGCTGGCACTATGTCAACTAGCCTCACACTAGGCATGGTCGTGATCGAGGAGATGTTGCATGCCTGGACGTCTAAGACAATAGTGCTACCAAAGGGATCACTGGTTATAGAAAATGAGGTTGATAGGCCTATGGTCAGTGGGATGAAGGGAATCAGGACAAATATGGTTGTGCTCCCTTAGAAGAGGCTCTATGTTTTGCAGGATGGAGTTACTACAGAACTGTGAGCCCGGGAGGGTCGTGCGCTCCAGGTCATGAGTGAGTAGCACATCAACATTGAGTAGTTGAGCCTGCATTGCGACGAGGTAGTGGCACATAACCGACAGCTAATACAGGTGGTTGAGGAAGCCTGCCAGATGGTCCCAGTGCTGGCCATCCAAGCAGAGGAACCAGTGGAGGCGTGCATCCAGAAACTAGCAGGAGGGGTGTGTGAGGTAAAGGAAGAGATGGCCAGGGTTTAGCTCGAACTAAACCTCCATATAGCCAAATTTCAATTGAAGGCGTAACCTTCAAATCTGCCAAAGGTTAAGGAACAGCGCGCCAGCGCGATTATAGTAGCAATAGTAGAGGTCAACAATGTAGTGAAAGACTGCACAAAGCTATTCGAGGTTCTCACCACTCTACAGGAGGACCCAAAATTACAGTGCCTAGAAACAAAGGTGCATGAGCTACAACAGAAGTACGGTGAAGTAAAAGGGGCCACATAGATGGTTGCCCTTACATAAAGGCTTGTGAGGATGTAGCAGGCAAAAGCACTCAAGGAGCAGGTGGATGCTACTCAACATAAGGAAACAGTTTTGAAGGCAAGCTTACAGTCGTGGATTGATGAGGCATATGTCATTACAAGCTCTATCGAGGCAAAGCTCACATAGGTGCAAGGAACATAAGAACAGGTTCAAGAAAGTAGTTCAGCTACAACGGTCTCTGAATAATGCGTCCAAGAAGTGCAGCAGGCAGCCGCTTAGTGTGCTGCCTATCTTGTAGCAATCTAGGCTGAATTGGGAGGTCTTCACAGAAAGATCTCTGCACCGACAGAGTGACTCGAGGGTAAGTCACGATGTTTTTATTGGGGGCTTGTTGGGGGTAGGATCCCCCAAGGGAAGTTTTAGGGCTTAGAGCCCAGATTTTGGTCAAAAGTTGTAACCCCAATGTAAAGAATCTGCGTTTTGTGGGTGCAGAGTGCGTAGTTTGTAAAATATTCAAGGGGTTGTCCACCCTCAATTTTGTAATGTAATGTGAGCTGTAGAGATCTACCCATGGTTCGTAGACCATGGGATTGTATAAATAGAGGGAGGCTCTAAGTAGTTAAGAGACAATGAATTAGAAATGGATCTAAGGATGAATAGTTGAGTCATATCTAAAGTGTAAAGACTAGTGTTGGGTCGTAGAGTAGGAGAAGGCTATATAGCTGAGTGCGTAGAGGCCTAGTAGTTCGCAACTGAGTGTGTAGATCCCTGTAGTTGAGTGCACAGGGTGAGTCAAGTTTGTAACAATTGGAGCATTAATAAAAAGAAGTTTCATATCCATTCGACATATCTATTTCCTATTTTATGCATCTGTTACATTCAGTATACATTGCACTTTTAATGCTTATATGATGCACGAATATGTATGAATGTGTTGATTAAGTGAAAGCAAGGTAGAATATCTTTTCACGTAAAGTTAACTAGGATATTTAAGAAGATAAGTAAGATGAGTGGTGTATATTGGGGAAATAGTGCACCTTGCTGCCATAGCAGTGCAAAAGCATCTTAGCCCCTAGTTAGGGCTGCAGAAAAGGTGATTATAACAGATCGTGAAGGTATTGAAGGTTAGAACAATGCGTGAAGTAACCTGTGCGAAGATAGGCACATTTGGACTAAATTGACACCTCAGAGATCTCCAAGGTGCAAAAACGTGGTTCCAGCATCCCCCCATACAAGTTTGGGGGAGACTTTAGTCCATGCTCCATGGGCTGATGCCAAAAGGGCCAGTAGTGTAGGGATTTTTTTGGCTAAATAACTCTGAACCTGGGTCAGTCCCCAACATACATAAATCATATAGTCATCTATAGATATAGACCCATGATGGGATGACCATCTGTGTAAAGCCATCATACAGATGATTTAGTACTCTCCTGAAATCGAAACCTGGATGGATGAAACTAGATCTAGCATCTTCTATCTCATCCAATCGTTCACTCAAGTATGAGTCTAACCATGTGAAAATGTTATTTGAATTTGATCATGGGAAGACACCGTCTAATTACTAGCCAATGTTGTAACATGTTAACAAACATGAGAGAAATGACCAATAATGTTAATGATTCTCAAGGTAATACAGTACATTATGCATGGTGTCAATAGATGTTTTTATGTCGAACAAAATACAAAGTCTTTCGGTTGAAGGCCTGTGATGTCAACCTATCTCCGAAAGCAAGAAGCTTGCCATTGATGTATGCAAGCCTCAAGGTACTGGAAGGGTGTTTCTAAGTCAACTTCCTAGATAATGTGATGATGTCAACAAGAAGGGACTCATCATAGGAGGGCATTGATGTATCCCCCATCAACAACATGAAATGAGTGTAATGATTTTGAAGATAGAATGTGACTGAAAACATAATGTTCAGGAATGGTGGTCATGAAAATGATGGTTTATGAGTATTGAAAAGGATGAAATTTACTTAGTGACTTCTCTTGAACATGTCGGTGACACTAAATGAATTAGAATCATTGACCCAAAACCAATGTGATGGCTGGTGTGATAGACCATAGGTATGATAACCATCAAGCAAATCACCTAAATCAAATAGTCACAGAGATGAAATGGAAGTGTCATGTTCAAGAGCGACTTGCTACCATAAAGTGATTTATCCCTTTTCCGATTTTCCCTTGTCATTGCTGACTAGTACCTCTTTATTTTTTTTAAACAAGCTTGAGGAGGATAACATATGCTTGTAGTATAATTCCACCCTTTGGGTGAATCCATCACTATGTGATGTTTTAATGAGTCTAGAGAAGGTGAAACTCAGTCTTGTCATGATGGACAAGTTTGTCGCTATTTGATATTTTAACGAGTTTAACGAAAATGAGAACTCAGTCTTTTTCATGTTTAGAGAGTTCTAAAAGGGACAAAAAGAAAACTCCACAAGTTCCTTTTCATAAATTTGTATCTAAAGTCTGAAAAAGTGTAAAATAATACAAGAGAGAACCTATTAACCATGTTCGATCAAAGTATTCCTTTTTTTGTAAGTAATTTATCTCATTCCAGAAAAGGGTTAAACTTATACTCAGTATATGTCCTTTCCAATCTGTTTACAAGTCAAAAAGGACAAGTGCCCGACAATCTTTCCATGTTTCGAGAGTCTGAAAATAGCTTAAAGATGACTCCACTTAGAGGAATGAGTGGTGTATAGCATAGAAATTGGTTCCAGTGATGTTGGAAATTCTCAAAACATGTTGATTTATGTGAAGAGGCTCGCTAATAAGACCACTCGTTGCAACTATTCCTAGAAAAGGGTAAAACAACCAAGTGAGAGCATATGATTGGCCAAGTAGATAGTGATGATGGAAGGAGAAAAAACAAGGCTCATTTGAAGGAAGAGGCTAATAGAATGGAAATCAGGAGGATTAAAATGGAGATGGTTTCTTTTTTACACAAGCTTGAACCATAGGGAACTATGCTTGGATTTAGTTTCATGTTTACACAAGCTTGAAATGAAAATCTATGCTTGGATTCAGTTTCATTTTTAAACAAGCTTGAACCATGAAAAAAAACTATGCTTGAGATTGGTTTACATGCCCCCAGCATGATGACTCCATTCTAGGTGCATGCCCACCAAGATTCATTACATTCACCTAAGTAGGCTACTCGTGGCCATCAGGTGGATGGAATGAAGTTTCATTTACGAGATCAGGTGAAAGACTTGACTAGGATTTTACGAGATCTAATCAAAGACTCGAATTGGAACTTTGCTCCAGGGGACCTTGTTTAATTTTTTAATGAGCTTGACACAAGACAAGGAAATCTGCTAAGATTCCTTGTCTGATTTTTTAACAAGCTTGACACAAGACAAGGAACTATGCTCTCGGACCTATTTCATTTTTTAATGAGGTTGACACGGTAAACATATTCCTTGTTTCATTTTTTATCAAGCTTGACTGACAAGGAACTATGCTCATGATTCCTCGATCACGACCCATAAGAGGTTATGAATTCCAGGAGGTTCTCATCAGATGGGAGAACAATGCTCTGGAAGGGATACATATCAAGGAATCCATTAGAGAGATCCGATTCCAATGCCCCTATTACATAATGCACAACATCACGAAATTGATTGTCAGTTGATGTCAGCATGGAATGGGTTGCCACATAATTGACCCATGGCAGGAAAGATACCATTGGGATGAAATGACCATTTAGGGAAGATGGTTGACTAGAAGCCATATTTAAGCTAGGAAATGAAAGCCGATCAACAGTGACAATTTTTCCTTTATACAGGAAACATATCACTCGAAAGAATGTTGAAACAATAAATCCCATGTCATAAACATAGTCATGCCCAAGAAGTAAATTGTAATATAAAGGGCCTGGGGCTACCATCACATTGAGATAAAAAAAGTTCCCCACCAAAGTAATAGGCAAATGAGGAAGGATCCCTAATGGTTGACTAGGTCTTCTGTTAAAGGGCAATAGATTCTGGGTAATAGTCACAAATGGTGGCAAACCGAGTGCTTGCCATGAAGTGGACGAAAGGATAGTCACGGATGCACCTTCATCTATAATATTGCCAGATTCAATCATATTATTAACCTGTACTATGAGCTGGAAAGGCACATAAGAAGGATTTGGCATCCTGCCAATTGATTCCAATCAATGGAAGTGACCAGACTACTTGGAGGGGGTACCGTAAGAAAAGTTGACCCTTGAGTTATGAGAATGAGAGGCTTTTCCTCCTGTCTTGATGGAACAAGAGGGTTGCCTCCAAGCTCATTGGAATATGAAGAAAAGAAAAGAATTTGAGTGGTATCATACTCACTCTCTACGGGAAAGGTACAATTAACTGAAGGTGAAATTGGGTCAATTGTTTCCTCGACCTGTGATTGGTCAGGTATAGACTCATGGGATTCACATTTAGAGAGAGTGGGTTTGACTGACAATTGATTTGTGTCAGTCATTTCATCAACTAGTGAAGGATTAAGGGAGAGTCTCCTGTAACCAGATGGAAGTCACTGTGGAGAAGCAATATGCTTATCCAACACTTTTTGGGCTTCATCGAGATAGGGACAAAGGTGAATGGGATGATTCCCTTCGCATAACCTACAAGGAAACTTAGCTTTACCCTTCTTTCCATGAACTTTACTACCACTAGTTAGTGTTGTGTCAGTAGCATGGTCTCTAAAAGTTGATGACACAGGATGATGTGAACGAGTAGACCATTCTTCTAAGATCTGAGGAATACCAGAACAATTTCGAAGAAGATGGTCTCCCATACAAATATTGCATGCATATCAAAGTTTGTGAGTCTTATTGGATGGTTTCTCATAAGAAGTTGCATTCAAAGCAATGGTTTCTTGGTTGTCCTCTTACCGAATTTTGTTCTTCTTCTCCTTCTTCCGTTTCTTCTTCTTATTATCCACCTGGTTACTAGTGTGAATACTTTCACCATTCGAAGAGGAAGAAGGGGAGGAATAAACAATTGACGAAGAAGTTAAAGGGTCAAATTTAGGATCAACTGGAGGTTGATTTTTTCCAGTTGTAGGAATATTTAGTTGTGGGGCCAAGGAGGTTTAGAACAACCATACTAGTTTTTGGGCATGGGATCCCCCACAGCATGTTTTTGGGCTCAAAGCCCAAGTTTTGGTCAATTATATTGTAAGACACCGCGAATTGCGGGCGTGGAGAACGAAGTCTAGGATGAGTCATAGGGTTGTCTGCCCTAGAATATTGTAATTTAATGTAAAGTTGTATCAGCCTACCCATGGTTCATAGACCATGGGATTGTATAAATAGAGTGATGATCTAAGTGTAAAGATAGCAAAGTAAGAATAGATAGAATAGCAAAGGCATGGTTCGAGGTTAAAGTTGAATCTGAAATGTAGTGGGTCATCGTAGTAGGAAGAGGCTCTACAGCTGAGTGCGTTGAGGCCTAGTAGAGTCCACAGCTGAGTGTGTGGACCCTTGCAGCTGAGTGTACAGGGAAGAGTCGAGTTTGTACTTGGGATTGAAAGTTAATAAAGAGAAGTTTACTCTATGCATCTGTTCTTGAATCCGTATTTTGATGTTATGCATTACTTTTACTCTGTTTATTTACTGTGCGCAATTGATAAATACTTGTATGAATGCTTATATATGAAAATAATCTAAGTAATCAGCTAACAAAGCCTAATTAAGGAAGACTTGGGTAAATAACACGGGTTGCGCTGCGGCTAGAACTACACGAAGACAACATCGCAGGGCACAGGGTACCCGCTAGTGTGCGTAGTGCAGTAAGTGTGAAGGTTGGACTGCATACCAATCACATCATATCAGGCATCCCCAGGGTGTGGAAACCTAGTTCTAGAACCCTCCCATACTACTTCGGGAGAGATCTCAGTCTCTGCTACGTGGATTGTTGCTGAAAGGGCCAGTGGTACCGGGATTTGCTTGGCGAAACCACTTCTGAACCTGGGTCAGGCCCCACTAAGCCAATAGATGGCTCCGATGCCAGGACTGGGATATGCATAAGGGATTTCTAATTTCATGCCATTGGAACCCAGCAAAGAATGAAATTGAAGAGTGGTTGGAGAAGAAGATTCACGAGTTCACGACAAAGGAAAACAGAACTCTGTAAGTATCTGGGGAAAGGTGGTTGGAGCACTACGTGTATACAGAAATCCATGAGATTTTATTTGGATCCTTTCCTTCTGAGTTGTATGAGTGGATCATGAAGTTAGCCAACAGCCAGGGAAGGTGTACGCTCAACCAACCAACAGTGTCAACTCCATAATTAGTGCACAGACTAGAAACATCAGAAGATAAGATCGCATGAGCTGTGGACCATTGGCTCGATCGGATAATAGGGGGATTTATCATTGAGTTTTCAGTAGATATGACCGTGAGCTACAATGAGGCAGAATGACGCTTTCTAGAAGGACCGCGAGGTAAGTATATTAAATCTTTGAATACTTGGATTAAGATGCTATTGTGTGAAAAAAGGGTCATGCGAATACATTAATGTTTAGGACAACGTGGAGTGGAAAGATATAAAAAAGTAGCGAAGAATTAGAAAATAGTTCCTTAATTTCACCCTCGCGAGAGAGCGAGGAAGAGTTTGCTAAGGTCTCTCCAAGAAGCATGGTCATTTTGATAAGGCAATGCATTCCGCGGTTACCACCTCCACCCACACTGCCACCCACTTCACCTCCCTCACCTCCATCTCCACCCACTCCACCTCCACCACCTCCATAGTGTAGTGTGGTGAGCACGACCAAACTACCGGTATTTAAATGGGTAGGGAATGAGGATCCGAACCAATTCTGGTTCATGGTAAGAGTAGTATGGGAAGCAAAAGGTGTCACAGATGGCAATACTAAGAAGGCTACATTGGTGGGCACGATGCAGGATCGAGCATTAACATGGTATATCAAGCACTCTAATGACCACCCAAACGTAGGGATATGATAGATCTAGATTATGCTGAATAGGGAATTTAGCAGGCCAAAGTTAGAAACACAATTAATCATCAGGTTTAAAGAAATCACAATGCTCCTGGGTGAGGCTCCATGGGATCTGGATCAACGTCTAAAGAGTATGATCCACAAAGCCAATATGATGTTGACAGATGGATAGCATCACATATGGTTTGTAGCATCTCTGACACAGCACTTGAGGATGATGTTGTCATAACATAAACTTTCCACCTAGGCCAAAGTGTTGGAAATGGCAATGAGATTACATGAGACCCTGATACAAGACCCTGGGTTGGGAGTTCAACAAATCCACACAAAACTACAGAATCTATGTTTGGAAATACAATGTTTGAAGTAGGATAGGGCACCATGACCATAGGCACGTGAGGAAGTATGGTGCATAAAATGCAAAGGCCAGGGCCATGAAAAGGATCATTGTTCGGTGTTTGAAAACTACTTGACAGGAGGAGGGCCAATGCTGTTGAGACCAGAGGAACAGGCATGGCTGAGTGTGGAACCCACTTTAGGGTGCATGATCTATCAGATAGGAGGGAAACACATAACGAATAATTGTCATTTGTTGCAAAAGTATACAAAGACACCCCAACAATTGTTTTGTAATTTCTACAAGTCGGTAGGCCACGATGAGCGCACTTGCCACAGTTATGAGCTAATGATGGATCAGACCCCTGCCTATAGGATGCAGACAAAAACATGAGCCCTTGACCCAGATGTGGGCATGGAACGCACCTGATTTCAAGGGCGAGGTTGAGGACAAGGTGGAATGGGACCAGGAAGGGGCCACAGACAATTAATCTGTTACAATTGCGGAGGACCAAGGCACTATGTCCTCGATTGTACTAACCTGATGATCATATCCTGTTCGTATTGTGCTCAGTTTGATCATGAAACAATAGATTTTCCTACATTGATCACAAGGATGCGTGAAAAAGGGGTATTCTAGGCTCCCCCAACTCAGAATATACAAATGATGAGGCCTGAGCTGCAGGAAGAGGACCCGAATCATGATGCTTAGAAGTGGTACAACCACAGGAAAGGATATGGGGAAGTAGCCACAGGAAAGTATGTGGGTTCGCAAGGCTCCTGCAAGGGAACATAAGTTTGACTTAGAACACGCCAAGGAGACGTTCATGGAAGCTAAGAATAGCTTCACGGAGACCTCCACTTCAAGGAGTAAGGATCAACCAGAGCCAGGAATGGATCCTTCAGTGCTCACTACCTTTCCGGAGACATGCGTGAAACTACTACGGGACATCAAGGTAGCTAAAGGACTACAGGAGCTGATCGCTAGGTGTGAGGGGTCAAGAGAACCACGCATAGTCTGGAAATTGGGAAAGCATGCATTGTGCACTAGAAGGGAAATGAGGTTGACTGCACAAATTGGTGAGTGTGAAATGGATCAAGTAATCCTAGATATGGGTTCGGAGGTGAATGTATTACCAAAGAAAACATAGGAATGCATGGACAGGCCCATGTTACAATGTTCCCCTATTCAGTTATGAATGGTGAACCAACAGAAGATTTTGCCCATATTGTTATAGACATATTTGGGCACTACAACCCCAATCACATATGTCCATAAACCAAGGGCTTCTAAAGCCTTAAAAGTGTTGTTTCATACCCTAAAGGATCAAGGTCAACTGATTACATCATTTCCTAGAAGTTCTCCCTAAAAAACTACTCAGAACTGGTCAAAACTAGATCATCTCACCTGCTCCATGGCCAGGGTACGATGCATATCACCTTGTACACACAGGAGGTGCGATTCATACAAAAAAGGCCTTCTGTAGGGTGTGATGAGTGAGAATAGACAAATGGCAGAGACAGTTTGCTAAGTGGATGATCAAGGAATCTTGTAGAAACTTCTCATATGACACTTGCCTCTCAGAATTTGCCTAGGGATGAGTAAGAGATCAATGAAATCTCCAAGTGGAACCAAGAACTATCAGTGGAATGACACTAATCAAAAACCTAGAGCTGACTCACACCTCTGCAAATATCTATATATGGATCCCTCATCTTAGAGATCCAGAGGCTGGGGTTGGAATTTGGTAATTTGCAAAGAGGTGTTGTTGGTTTCTCTTTGAAGACATTGTTGGGTGATCTTGCTTTGTGTGAGGTGAAGAGGGCTCTCAAGCTGGGAGGACGGTGCTGGGTCAGACCAAGTGGTTGTAATCCTCTCTTCTACTACTTTTACTAATAAATCTATTTTAGTTTTCCTCCATATTCTTGTGTAACTTTGAATATTATGTTGATATATGCATTTGCATGGTCAATATATATCTGATCCTATTTACAGTGAAAGATCTCTATGCTTTGATGGTATTATGCTGTTGTGAACCTACAGGTGCTATTTAAAGTGGGACAAGTAAGGAAGCAATGGCGAGATTCTGTCAAAGGGGAAAGGAAACAAGCAAGGAGCCAAGAGGAAGACTGAGATTGGTACTCTTTGCTTCTTTCTCATCTCTCTCTCGTAAAGGAAAAAAAAGTGACTTTAATCTGTTTGTTTCTAATATAGCTACCCGTCTTCGTGGGACCAGTATCTCTGAATAGACACTATATTTCCCAATAACAAAATGGTGACTCCACTGGGGACGAATTAATTTGATTGATTGTCTCTATTTGTTTGATTCATAAACCACAGACGGAGCCTGAAGTTAAGCCAGCTAGCCTTTGAACTGCATTTTCTATGCAAGTGCAAAGTAGATCAATGTTGCTTCAGTCAATCTCTGGGTTTCTTTATGAACTAAACAATTGACTTACAAACATCCAAAGTGCCCTAGAGGTAGCTCAAGTAACCTCATTAGATCATCCCCTATACTTTGTGTTTACTGACTATCATTAGCTCGGCCTAAATCCTTGAACTAAGCTACAAACTGTGACCAAAAACCAAGTTAAAGTTTCGTCCCTGGACCATTGCACCTTCTCTTCTTGGCAATCTAGATGCATCACACCTCTCGTGTGCAGTAGGTGAGATGCATCCCTGTTTCCCTGTGTTACAGGTGTGATGATCAGATAAGACAGTTTCTGCCTCCAGATTTTGGTTTTTTCTTCACTGTCTTCAGCTTTATTCAGGAGTTTTTCTATCTGTGATCAATAGACCACTGTTGAAAACCCCTTCCTTTGCATCATCCAACCTCCATTGTACAAATATTTGTGAATGATTTTATGTATTTTTCGCCATTCACAGTTCTCATTTACAAAATAGTCGCTTGATCGAACTGTCGTCTTTTGATTTGAAAGTGTCGCAAGTGTCATTTTGAGTCAAAGAAAATAATCCTCCTCTTTTTGGTAGTCGATTACACTGTTATTCTTGTATTTGATCTGAATTAATAGTATTTCAAGTGTCGAAAGAAGTTTTCAATTCAAAATCGCAAAGTGTCGTCTTGTCTTCCTTTCGTTTTTTGAAAAGAAAATCGTTAGTACTGTCGCTATGAAAGAAGAGATAATTCAGATTTGTATTTAGCATTCTTTTTATCATTCACACATTAAGAAAGCGAAAAACAAATACATGCATGTGCATTTGCATTTAGACTGCTTGTTGATTTTGATTTAGGACAGTGCATCTAGTGTGTGCTCTCTGCTCTATGTTGAAAGGATTTCACTTCTCTTTCCTTAGTAGCTAGGATTTTCATTGCAAAAAGAAGAGTAAACAATTTTTTATCATCTTAGATTGCATATTTAGGAGTTGTATATCTACATCACATGGTGAACCTCACGCACAACATCTAGAAATCTAGGCTAGAGACATATTCTAGCGTCGTAAAGCCTAGTAACTATCGCTTTCATCGTAGGTTGGGTGATTCCTCCTCTTTGAGACGACAAGTGCCAGTACGGACTTGTGCTCCCATGTACTGTCGAGTATATATTGGGAGACCAAAATACGCTATATCCTTTATCCTTAGGAAGCCATGTCTGTCACCCTATCGATTGCAATGCACTGAACATAGCATTCGGAAAGATTGACTACCATACCATAAAAAGTATTTTGCAGCTTTGTGATTGGTTTGGTAATCCCTCTGTCTAGATTTCTAGAGTAGTCTCTTTCATTCCTTTTCAAACTCCTTAAAGGAAAAGGTCAATCTGAGCACTTGTCACTTTAGGCTCATTAAAAATCAAAGGCGACTAGAGTCATATTTAGCTTTTTCTTGACTCTTAAAAATTGAAAAAGCAAGTTGTGTCAAAGTGTCTAAAATTCATTTAATTTGGAATAACATTTTCCCCTCCTATTTTGAGTTGATCAAATAATCCACAATCGTGGAACAAAGTCAATCAAAACCCCGTCGTTCGCGGAGAATGACGAGTCAACTGTCTTTGACTTTGGAAACGAAACCATTATGGGCCAAGAGAACTCGTTTAACTGGGTCAAAGTCTCTTGGTTTGTTTAAAACTTGTGTTTCAACATCCTCTGAGACTCCAGTTACTCCAACCATTTCTAGTATTCCTGCCTCTACAGAAGAAGTTCCGCAGTTACAAGAGGACATTAGAACTGATCCTAGTGTAACAGTAAACACTTCTATTCCTGAACCTAATGCTACACCAGACTTCAAAAAAACCTTTATTGTGGAATGTGATGCTTCAGGAAATGGAATTGGTGCTGTTCTAATGCAAGATGAAAGACCCATTGCTTTTGAAAGTCGTCCAATCAAGGGAAAGTTTTTAAGAAAAGCTATTTATGAGAAGGAGATGTTGGCAATACTCCATGCACTTAAGAAATGGTGACCCTACCTAATGGGAAGACACTTCAAGGTAAAAACAGATCATGATAGCCTTAAATACTTTTTAGAACAAAGATTATCCTCTGAAGAGCATCAAAAGTGGGTCACAAAGATGTTGGGTTATGACTTTGAAATCATCTACAAAAAAGGGAAGCAAAATGTGTTGGCAGATGCACTCTCAAGAAAGGATGAGGATGTGGAAGCATTGTTGTGTGCCATTTCTATTATCCAACCAGATTGGATAAACGAATCAAGGGAGGAATGGAAGAATGAAGAAGAAGTGTGGGAACTTATTCGAAAGCTACAACAAGATTTCAGTACTTCTGATACATTTAGCTGGCAAAATGATTCGTTATGGTACAAATATCGCTTATACCACTATAATAATTCCCAGCTAAAACAAAATATTCTTATGGAATTGCACACTTCTCCCTTAGGAGGGCACTCAGGATTTTTAAAAACTTACCACAGGGTTAAGATGGAATTTTTTTGGGATGGCCTTAAATCAGGTATTCAAAAGTTTGTGGCGGAATGTTTGGTTTGCCAACAAAATAAAGTTGAAACAATTAAGACACCGGGTCTATTACAACCTTAATCCATTCCAAGCCAACGTTGGGAGGAGGTTTCAATGGATTTTATCACAGGTTTACCCAAGTCTGAGGGAAAGAGTGTCATCATGGTGGTAGTTGACAGACTTACCAAGTATGCACACTTTTGTGCATTATCACATCTATTTAAAGCTAGTATAGTTTTGACTACATTTATAGAAACAGTTCAAAAAGTACATGGAAACACAAAGATTATTGTAAGTGACAGAGATCCCATTTTCACTGGAAATTTTTGGACAGAATTATTTTCTTGTCTTGGTACTTAGTTAGCTCATAGCGCATCTTATCATCCTCAATTCGATGGGCAAACTAAGATAGTAAACAAATGTTTGGAAGGATATCTTCGTTGCTTTGTATCTGATAAACAGACACAATGGGTCAAATGGTTGCCTCTAGCTGAATGGTGGTATAACACTTCCTTCCATACAAAAACAAAAATGACCCCATTTATGGCACTTTAAGGGTATCAACCACCATCCATCACATCATATTTAAGAGAAAATTCTAAGGTTCAAGCAATGGAACATCACATCGAACATCAACAACAAGTCCTCTAACTCTTAAAGGATAACCTCGTGTTGGCACAAAATAGAATGAAACAACAGGCAGATCAACATCGCAGTGTTGGCATTTTGGCATAGGTGTGGTGCTACGGTATAGGTGTTGTCCTAGATGGCAACTCTCTTTGATGACAGATCTCAATCCAGACTACAATAATGAAGAGAAATTTCATATACGCAAGTTCATTAAGCCCAAGTTGTGTATACACGCTGGTACGCTATATACTAAGTCGCGGATACGCAGGTTCGCTATATACGAAGTCGCGTATACACGCAGTTTCATGAACAAAAAAGAGCGTACATGTCGAGAAGCTTTCCTTTGGTCCGTGGTAGTTAGTCCTCGGTACTTGAGCCTATGTTTCTGGACCAAGGTATCTCGACAGACGTGTTGATCCCTAGTTTTGAAGTTGATGGTATTGTGTTACGATGGTTTTGGACCGTGGTATTGTGAAGGGCCTAAGGCTATATAAGGAGAAGAAGATCATTAGGCAATTGCATTGAAAAAGTCTTGAATATCTGATAAAGAAAGAGATCTAGTATGCAGGTTCTGGGTTGCTTGATCTAAGCTAAGGAAAGATCACACCGGTTGATGGAAGACTAGATCTAAGGATAGATCGGGATCAAATGCTGCAGGTTATGAGAAATCATTTTTAGATCTGTACGCAGGTTGTCTTTGGTAAAAGCGCGTGTATACGCGGGTTTGTTTCATTGAAGTAGCGTATGTCTTTTGAAGCTTAATTTTTGGGGTTGCAGTTGGATTTGACTGTTATTGCAGAGTTCTGTAGTCGGCTCTGTGTTCTGGTGACTGGGTGTTGACAGGGTTTCAGTGGTTCAGTGAGTCAAAGATTGATGATGCTAGTATTGGTTGTTTTGTGCTTCAATGATCTGTTATGAAAATTGGATGAATTGTGGTCTTTAGATTGTAATGTTGTGCTTCAGGAATATCTAGTCTGAAAATGTATGAAAAGTAGTACCTGAAGGAAAGAAGATTGTAGGCCAGCACCTACGTACTAGTATCTTAGCTAGTACAAGAGCAAAGGGGGTTGGAGCTCCCTTCCAGGAGAGTCTGGAAAATGAGAGAAGGTTGTAGCCTTCTGCAGGTTGTAGCCTGCGTACTGGTATAAGGCTGCACCAGTACAAAAGATTGAAAACTGAAGTTTCTTATTAAAAAAAGGATAGAGACGACTTGCAGCAGGTGGTTTTCACCCACATTGGGTTTCCACCTTATATCATGGTGTTCATGTGTGTGGCTTTTGTGTGATGATCTGTTCTGTTATAATGCACCTGTTTACTATTAATATAGTTAATAATGTCCTGATGCATTTACTGAAGATAAGCTAACTGAATCATAAGATTTCTGGTTATATGCTGGTTGCTTTAGACACAGTAGCGTGTACACGCTGGTTCACTTAACTGAAGTAGCGTATATGTTTCTGAGTATGAAATTGAAAAAGTTTTATTGATCTGATAATACTGATTCACCCCCCCCCCCCCCCCCCCTCTCAGTATTATTTCCAACAATTGGTATCAGAGCAGGTCCTTCAGAGAAGCTTGATCGCTTGAAGGTAGATCGTTCATCATGAGCAACTACGAGAGAGAAGCATCAATCAGGCCACTAGTTTTTGATGGGACAAACTTCAATTATTGGAAGGTAAGAGTTACTGCCTATCTTCAATCTCTTGGTACAGAAGTTTGGGACATCGTAGAGACAGACTACACTTTTCCTTCAGCTACTCCTATAGATTCAGCCGAGAAAAAGAAATATGAAACAAATGTGAAAGCAGTCAGTACTCTATTGGGATGTATATCCCAATCGGAATTCATGAAGGTAATGCACTATAAATCCGCAAAAGAAATATGGGACAAAATTGTCATGAGCTATGAAGGAGACGAACAGGTAAAGCGTGCTAAACTTCAAACTCTCAGGATTAAGTATGAGACTCTCAGAATGTATAATGATGAAAGTGTGGCTAACTATTTCCTTAGGGTAGATGAGATTGTTAATTGCATGAAAAACTTGGGTGAAGAAATAAAAGAGGCTATTTTGGTTGAAAAGGTTCTAAGATCATTGTCCCCCAAATTTGAATCTAAAGTGTCTGCAATAGAAGAAAAGGAAAATCTACGAACTCTTACTATGTCTCAACTTCACGGAATTCTAACTGCTTATGAAATGAGAAAGGGAGGTCCATCAGACAGAAGAGAAGCTGCTTTCAAGGCTTCAGGCAAAGAAGATTATTATGAAGCAAGTCACGTGCCAGAAGATGAAGAAGAAGAATCAAATTTTGTCAGAAATATTCAAAGGGGTTCTGGAAGGTTCAGAGGTAAGTTACCTTTTAAATGCTTTGCTTGTGGAAGAGTAGGTCATTATGCTGCCAAATGTCCTCACAAAGATAAGAATGACAAGGGAAAGGAACCTGTTAAATGGAACAAGAAACAGAATGAAAAGAAGAAAAGCTATTACACTCATGAAGATGGTGATGGTCTTTCAAATAGTGACGAAGATGAACAAGGTAATAGATATAAACTTTTAATGGCTTTTGAAGATGATGACTACATGGATGCTATAGATGTAGAAGGCTTTTGTGAAGAAATGAATAATCTCAAAGTTTGCTTAGAAGAGAAAAGTGCTATTATTGATTCTCTACAATGTCAACTGGCTGAAAAGGAAAAACATCTTGAAGAATTGGAATGTGAGATTGTTTGTCTTAGAAAGGAGATTGAGAAAACAAAAGCGATTAATCTTAAATTTGTTAAAGGATCTGAAACCTTGGATGAGATTATCAATGTGCAGCGTTCTCCTCTGATCAAGACAGGTCTGGGATATAATGGAGAAACATCTCAAGCTTCTACCTCTAAAAGTTATCTTGATGCAGCAAGGAGGAGCGAGCAAAGGCCAAATAAAAGTCATCAGGTGAATCAGGGACAGTTTACCTCAAGAACAAATAAAGACTATCAAGAAATTCGGGGACAAGCTGCCTTAAGGACAAACAGAAGCTACAATCAGCCACAGGTAAAATCTTCCCAATTTGCCCCAAGAATGGATGTCAATAGAAGCTACAATCGGTTGGATGATAGATCTGATTATCGCAGAAATTTCTTTAATGGCCAATGTTTTTCTTGCCATAACTTCGGTCACAAAGCAGCTCAATGTGTTGCCTACAAGACAATCATGACTAGAGAAGCTCAAAAGCAAAGAAGTATGACTGGAACCATGAAAAGGACTTATAACAACTTTTCGGTTCTTGAAAATGAAGTTGAATGCTCTATTTGTAATAACTTTGGTCATGAAGACTCTGAATGCAGGAGCAGGTTCTGGAAGACAACTCAGAAGGAACAAACCTCAAATGTCAGAACATGGAGAATAAAGGAACTGCAACCAGAAAGATGTGGGATAGCCTTTAATGCAGAAGGTCAAGAAAGTCTATGGTACATTGACAGCGGATGTTCGAAGCATATGACAGGGGACAACGAAAAACTTGAATCATATACCGCATTAGAAAAGGGAAAGAAAGTTTCTTTTGGAAACGATATCTCTGCAGCGATAAAAGGAAAAGGCATTGCTCCGTTGAAAGAGAAGGTCAAAGCTGGAAATGTTTTGTATGTTGATGGATTGAAGCATAATCTTCTGAGTGTCAGTCAGATGTGCGATCAAGGAACAGAGGTAATATTTAGATCAAATGGATGTTGTGTTCGTGATCTTGATACAGGTGAAACAGTGATCAAAGGAAGAAGGACTCCAAATAATCTATACATATTTGAAGAAAGACAACAACAATGTTATTTGAGCAAGGATGATGAACACTGGCTATGGCATCGGAGGTTGGGGCATCTAAGCTTTTCACAAATAAGGAAAGCATGCAAATATAAGGCAGTTCGTGATCTTCCAGATATCAAAATTCCAGACAACACCATATGCAAATCATGTCAGTTTAGAAAGCAAACCAGAACTAATTTTCCTGAGAAGGAAGGATCAGCTAGCATGCCTCTTGAGCTAGTACATACAGATACATGTGGTCCATTCAGAAAAAGAACACCTCGAGGAGAAGAATATTTGATATTATTCATTGACGATTTCTCCAGGTTTGTCTGGTTAGGACTTATGAAGCACAAAGATGAAGCATTCGAAAAATTCAAATCCTTCAAAGCCTTGGTTGAAAATGAATCAGGACACAAAATTAAGTGCCTCAGATCTGACAGAGGTGGGGAGTTTACCTCGAATGAATTTTTCGATTTCTGTGAAGAACATGGGATAAGAAGAGAATTCTCTACAGCTAGAACTCCTCAGCAAAATGGAGTTGTGGAAAGAATGAACAGAACAGTCCAACAAATGGCTCGTGCTATGCTTGATGAATCAGGTACTCCCGCAACTTTCTGGGGTGAAGCTGCACATGGTGCAGTTATTATTCTCAACAAAACAAATGTCCGAGTAAATAGCACTCAAACCCCTCATGAGCTCTAGTGTGGTGAGACTCCTTCGGTGAAGCACTTCAAAATCTTTGGGAGCAAATGTTATATTAAGAATACTGATGAGCAACTTGGCAAACTTGAACCAAGAGCAGATGAAGGCATTCTTCTTGGTTATTCTCCACATAGCAAAGCATACAAGTGCTACAATAAAAGACTTGGCAGAATTGTTGACAGCATTGATGTTGTGGTTGATGAGAAGGGATACATTCCTAGGCAAGTTCATCATGAAGACATCGAAGAAGATGAAGGCTACCCTCAAAGATAGAATGTTGAAGAAGAAGAACCTCAAGAAGAACCAGAGGAGCAGACAAGAATAGAAGAGAAGACTCCATCCAGATATGTTCAGAAGAATCATCCAAAATCTCAGATTGTGGGGCAGAAAGAAGCAGGAGTACAAATAAGAAGAACAATTGCAGAAGCTTCAAGCTATTTGGCATTACTCTCTTCCACTAAACCACAAAATGTGAAAGAGGCATGCAAAGATAAATGTTGGGTCAAAGCAATGGATGAAGAACTTGAGCAGATCGAAAAGAACAACACTTGGGAATTGGTTCCTAGACCAAAAGATAAGAATGTCATAGGGACAAAATGGGTCTTCAAAAATAAATTGAATGAAAATGGAGAAGTAATTAGAAACAAGGCTAGACTTGTCTGTAAAGGGTATGCGCAGCAAGAAGGAATAGATTTTGAAGAGACCTTTGCTCCTGTTGCAAGACTTGAGGCCATCTGAATGTTCCTTGCTCTCTCAAGCTTTCAAAACTTCAAGGTATTTCAAATGGATGTGAAATCAGCCTTTCTGAATGGAGACTTAGAAGAAGAAGTATATATTGAGTAGCCAGATGGTTTCATTCTTGGGAATGATCCAAACCTTGTATGCAGATTGAAAAAGGCTCTCTATGGTCTCAAACAAGCTCCAAGGGCTTGGTACTATCGTTTGGACAAATATCTTCACCAACAAGGTTTTTCAAAAGGATCAACAGATAGCAATCTCTATATAAAAGTTGAAAATAACAAATTGCTAATACTTGTTGTGTATGTAGATGATATTATCTTTGGCAGCAATGAAGAGGCTATGAGTCAAAACTTTGCCTTGGTTATGCAGAAAGAATTTGAAATGTCATTACTTGGAGAATTGACATACTTTCTTGGATTGCAAATCCAACAAAATGAAGGAGGTATTTTCTTGTCTCAAACCAAGTACCTCAAGTAGATCTTGAAGAAGTATGGCATGGAAGATTGAAAGCCAGTATGTACCCCCATGGTTACAGGATGCAGCCTCAGTGCAAATGATGAATCAGCAGCAGTTCATCAACCAACTTATAGATCCATGATTGGGAGTTTGCTTTATTTGACAGGTACCCGACCAGATATTATGCATGCAGTAGGAATTGTTGGAAGATTTCAAGCCAACCCAAAGGAAACTCATCTTCAGGCAGTCAAAAGAATCTTCAAGTATCTTCAAGGGACTCAAAACTATGGCTTATGGTATCCTAGAGATACAGATCTCACTCTTCATGCTTACACAGATGCAGATTGGGCCGGAAGTGTGGATGACAGGAAAAGCACAAGTGGTGGTGCATTCTTCATGGGTTCCAGATTAGTATCTTGGTTCAGCAAGAAACAGAGTTCGATTGCTTTATCAACAGCTGAAGCAAAATATGTGGCTGCGGCATCTTGTTGCACACAACTTCTTTGGATGATGCAGACCTTGCAGGATTTTCAAATCACTTGCACTCCACCTGTCTCTATCTTATGTGATAATACAAGTGCAATCAGCATTTCAAAGAATCCAGTCATGCATTCAAAGACCAAGCACATACCAATCAAGTATCACTTCCTCCAGGAACAAGTGCTTGAACAAAAGGTCAAGTTGGAGTATGTTTCTTCTAAAGAACAAGTTGCTGATATTCTCACAAAACCACTGTCCAGGGAGACTTTTGAATATCTCAGACAAAAGCTGGGAGTAGTTGATGCTTCATCCTGTTGTTGAAGCTTGTCTGTTCTAAAGAAAAGTTGGTGTACGCATGTTGTATAAGGGATATCCGCGTACATACGCTGATTTATGCAGGTGAAGTCGCGTATATGGAGTTCTGAACAGCAAGGGCAGACTCTGGTTGGAGAAGGACTGAGATGAGTATGCCAGAGTCCTTCAAGCACAGTTTCAGGGGGTGTAGCAGGCACAGTTTCAGGGGGAGCAGCTTAAAGTCTAATAAAGCATTGTTGGCTTTTAGATGCTTTTGGTTCTAGTTCACAATTGTTGTTGGTTTCAGGAGAAGGAGCACAGAAGGAAGTCTTGGTTGCTGATCTAAAAGATGATTATCAGATGCTACTGGTTACTTTCATAAGTCTTGGTCTAGATTTTTCATCTCTATGTCATGTATCTCTTTTGTGATATCTCTTTTATGGTGTCAAGGTCATGTAACGGCCTATGTTGGTTTCCCCACTATGCCTGGGATGAATGATGTAATGTAATTGGTTGTTATATGTAAATTTCTAATGTATCCCCTCTTGGTTGGGAGTATGGATGTATGTATTGAGTCTTTTGGTGATAGGAAGGTCCTTTATGATGTATAAGTCTTGGTTCTTTTTGAAGAACATCTTTTGCAGATCTTGCCTACAGTCAGGGGGAGCATGTTCAGCACAGCAGAGCAGAGATATCAGCATGTACTCAGGGGGAGCACAGCCCTTTTCCCTTGATGACAAAGGGGGAGAATGATTCTAAGGATCTTGGGGTTGCCATCAAGTCTAAAGGGGGAGATTGTTGGCATTTTGGCACAGGTGTGGCGCTACGGTACAGGTGTTGTCCTTGATGGCAACTCTCTTTGATGACAGATCTTAGTCCAGACTACAAGAATGAAGAGAAATTTCATATACGTAGGTTCATTAAGCCCAAGTTGCGTATACACGCTGGTACGCTATATACTAGGTCGCGGATACGCAGGTTCGCTATATACGAAGTCGTGTATACACGCAGTTTCATGAACAGAAAAGAGCGTACATGTCGAGAAGCTTTCCTTTGGTCCGTGGTAGTTAGTCCTCGGTACTTGAGCCTATGTTTTTGGACCAAGGTATCTCGACAGACGTGTTGATCCCTAGTTTTGAAGTTGATGGTATTGTGTTACTATGGTTTTGGACCGTGGTATTGAGAAGGGCCTAAGGCTATATAAGGAGAAGAAGATCATTAGGCAATTGCATTGAAAAAGTCTTGAATATCTGATAAAGAAAGAGATCTAGTATGCAGGTTCTGGGTTGCTTGATCTAAGCTAAGGAAAGATCACACCGGTTGATGGAAGACTAGATCTAAGGATAGATCGGGATCAAATGCTGCAAGTAATGAGAAATCATTTTTAGATCTGTACGCAGGTTGTCTTTGGTAAAAGTGCATGTATACGCGGGTTGGTTTCATTAAAGTAGCGTATGTCTTTTGAAGCTTAATTTTTGGGGTTGCAGTTGGGTCTGACTGTTATTGCAGAGTTCTGTAGTCTGCTCTGTGTTCTGGTGACTGGGTGTTGACAGGGTTTCAGTGGTTCAGTGATTCAAAGATTGATGATGCTAGTATTGGTTGTTTTGTGCTTCAATGATCTGTTATGAAAATTGGATGAATTGTGGTCTTCAGATTGTAATGTTGTGCTTCAGGAATATCCAGTCTGAAAATGTATGAAAAGTGGCACCTGAAGGAAAGAAGATTGTAGGCCAGCACCTACGTACTAGTATCTTAGCTAGTACAAGAGCAAAGGGGTTGGAGCTCCCTTCCAGGAGAGTCTGGAAAACGAGAGAAGGTTGTAGCCTTCTGCAGGTTGTAGCCTGTGTACTGGTATAAGGCTGCACCAGTACAAAAGATTTTAAACTGAAGTTTCTTATTAAAAAAAGGATAGAGACGACTTGCAGCAGGTGGTTTTCACCCACATTGGGTTTCCACCTTATATCATGGTGTTCATGTGTGTGGCTTTTGTGTGATGATCTGTTCTGTTATATTGCACCTGTTTACTATTAATATAGTTAATAATGTCCTGATGCATTTACTGAAGATAAGCTAACTGAATCATAAGATTTCTGGTTATACGCTGGTTGCTTTAGACACAGTAGCATGTACACGCTGGTTCACTTAAGGGAAGTAGCGTATATGTTTCTGAGTATGAAATTGAAAATTTTTTATTGATCTGATAATACTGATTCACCGCCCCCCCTCTCAGTATTATTTCCAACACGCAGTGAAAGAAGTTTTGATGTAGGTGAATGGGTATTCCTACGGCTACAACCATATAAGAAAATGTCCCTAAAGCAAGCTAATAAGGATAATAAATTATCACCAAAGTATTATGGTCCGTACAAGGTGTTGCAAAATATTGGTACTATGGCATACAAATTGGAGCTTCCTGCAGCTTCTCGATTGCACCGAGTTTTCCATGTTTCATGTTTAAAGAAGGTTATAGGCGACAAGCTCCCAATTCAAACAATATTGCCAGAACTTGACGAGGAAGAAAAAATTATATTGGAACCAGAAGCAGTCACAGAAACAAGAACTCGACAGCTACGAAATCGATCAATTTCAGAGTATCTTATCGAGTGGAAGAACTTATCTACTGAAGATTCCACATGGGAGGATGAGAATTTTATGCAGAAGTATCCAGAACTACTCAAGCATTGAGGACAACACTTTTTTGAAGGAGAGGGGCATGTTGGGTCCCTATAATACTAGTGATTACCCCATTACTATTGTAGTTATACCCCTTATTTATATTTTTGTGCCCCTATTACCCCCATATTGTTATTTCTGTGCCCCATAGAATCCCTCTATTTTTATTTTTGTGGCTTTATATTATTATTGTTAGGTTGGTTGGATTATATTGTGACTCCTTAGACTCTTATATATAGAAAGGAGGTTTTGTCATTTGAATCATCCAAGAATTGTTCATTTATGTAATGTAAAGGAGGTTGCCCCCTGAAGAGGATGAATTCTAAGGTGTTGATATATCTTTTCTATCTTTTCTTGAGCTGGTTTCATAACACACTACACCTAGCCGAAGGAGTGCGCTACACTGAACCAGTGCACAACGACGATAGCGACGATGATCTTGATTGTATTTAAAAGATAACTATGCGAGACTAGGATTGGGTGAATCTAACTATATATGGGAGGATCTCATGGGAGCGCGGAAGCTCCTACACTTCAAATTTAGACGAAGAAGTAGAGAGATGGCAGAATCAGTTGCATGAAGTGACGACGCTGAATTGTAATACGATGGTTAGATCACTGTGTTGTGTGACAACATAGGCAAGAGAGTTGTTGACATATGATGGATTGACAATGGTGGATGAATTCCTGAGAAAATTTGAAAGCGTAGTATCAGAACAACAACGGTTCGATGCATTGAAGTGGGCGCTACGTGCAACACCTGCACAATGGTGGGGTACACATCAAGGAAACTTTGAGGACTGGCACGGATGCAGAAGGATGATGCACCTACGATTTTGGAAACTACAACTATAGTTAGAAGACAAATATGATGGATGAGATGACCCACACACGCACCTCACGAAATGGGCCGAGGTCTACGGGGAAGAACCATAGCTTGAATGGGTACACTTATTCTACCATACCCTTGATGTCATACCCATGAACTGGTATACTGAGACAGAACTCCAACATAGTAAGCCTGAATGGGATGTCTTGCGCAAGGGATTTTTGTTAACATTCACATTTGAAGACCGATGGTCGAATACTGTTGATGATGTGCTGCAAGCAGTAAAAGCTGCCATCTTCAAGATACCATAAGAGCCACCGGAAATGCTTCAACTAGTATGGGCAACCCAGTTAAGCAACGCACTAGGATGTTACAAAGTGCAGGTGGAGGAGGATGATGATGACCCTCAAAATATTAATATTCTAGAAACCGAAGGCTATCATGAGGTTCGAGGACCATCAATTTAGGATCCTGACATCACCAAGCCCCTAAAAACAAAGCAGGTAAACATTGGTACAGAATTGGAGATGAAGTATTCGACGCTTGCGGACTATTAGGATGATGTTATGATAGATAAGGTCACTGAGTTACTCTGTGAATACCAAGACTTGTTCCCGACCAAAATCATGGACTTAAAAGGGATCATTGGTGACTTAGGGATGATGAGGATCACTCTGAAACTAGATGCGAAACTAGTTAAGCAGTGGCCTTACTGCTTGAACCCAAAGTATAAAGAAAAGGTCCACGATAAATTAGACAAAATGCTTGTAGCCGAATTATTGAACCAGTGGAAGAATCTGACTGGGTGAGTCCTATGGTGGTATAAGAGAAAAAATAGAAGGGTGAAATAAGAATATGCATAGACCTCAGGAAGCTGAATGATGCCTGTGTACATGATCCATTTCTAACACCATTCATAGATGAGGTACTAGAGAATGTTGGCAGTCAAGAAGCATACTCGTTCATAGATGGGTTCTCAGGGTACCATCAGATAAAGATAACACCAAAAGATAGGAGCAAGATGACCTTCACAATAGAATGGGGATGCTTTCAATACACCATGATGCCATTTGGACTAAAGAATGCACCAGCTATATTCTTGTTCATTGTGGCAGCTGTGTTCAAAGAATACATCCACAAAATTTTGGAGGTCTATCTGGACGATTGGACTATCTTTGGATTAGTTAAACACCATGTAGAAAGCTTATGTTTGGTGCTAGATACTTGCTGCTAACACTATATTGCGCTGAACCTTAAAAAGTGCACCTTCCTCATTCCCTTTGGAAACTTGCTAGGCCATGTGCTCTGCAAACAAGGCCTGATGGTGGACCCTGTGAAGATTGCTATTATTCTGAATTTGGAAGCACTACATAATGTCAAACAATTACGCGCTACTTTGGGGAACACTGGATATTAGAGGAAGTTTATCAAGACTTATGCCCAAATAACCACGCTGATGGAAAAGCTATTGAAAAAATATGTGACATATTTCTAGAATGATGATTGCATGAAGAGTTTGGATGTCCTGAAGGGGAACTAGCCTCCATGGCAATTTTGGTCTTCCCGAATTGGGACATGGAATTTCATCTACATGTTGATGCGTCATGTATCCTGTTGGGAGCTGTACTCACACAGGAGGGAGTGGAGGGTGTGGATCACCTGATCGCATTTACGAGTTGAAGATTGTCCAAAGCAGAGAAGAACTACTCTACCATCAAATGCAAGGGGTTGGCAATGGTGCACACACTCCAGAAATACTGACACTATTTACTTGGCAGATGTTTCAAGATGTATACAATCATTACACGTTGAAATACTTGGTGAACAAGCCTGTGTTTGGGGGGCGCATATGAATATGGCTTTTACTGTTTCAAGAATATGATTTTGAGGTCATAGTCAAGTTGGGACACTTAAACGCAGGACCAGATCACTTGGCACGAATTGAGATGGGCGAGGAACCAACAAATTTGGAGGAGGGACTACCTGATGCACAACTCTTTGCAGTACGCATCGTAGATGAACACTTCAAAGATATAATCCATTTTCTAACAACAGGGACTACACTGAAGGATTACTCAATTCCACAAAAGAAGCAATTGGTGGTGTGCGTAGCGACTTTTCTGTCATCGTGGGGCTACTCTACAAGATCAATGAGATATTGCGAAGATATGTACCTAAATTTGAATAAGGTCAAATCCTTGCAGAAGCACATGAGGGTGCTGTAGGAGGACACTATGTAGGATGCGCAACCGCACAAAATATTCTTCGCACAAGGTTATGGTGGTTGACCCTACACCAGGATTCGAAAGTGCATTGTAAGGCCTGCGATATATGTCAAAGGATGGGAAAACCATCACGATGAGACGATATGCCACTAAATCCCCAAATGACACTACAACCATTTGAGAAATGGGCAATCCACTTTGTGGGCCCAATCAAACATCAGGGAAAGACATGTGTGTGCTACATCATCACCACGATGGATAACCTAACACAATGGGCAGAAGCACAACCAGTCAAGGACTGCATGGCTGTCACGACTGCAAAGCTTTTGTTCGAAAATGTGTTGACACAATTTGGCTGCCCGAAAATCTTAATGAGTGATCGCAGAACACATTTCTTGAATGAAACCATCAATGCGCTCATAGAAGAGTTCTAGGTTTATCACCAAAAAAGTACACCATACCACCCACAGGCTAATGGAACAGTAGAAGCATTTAATAAAATACTGGAGACTTTTCTGACCAAAGTATGTAATGCACAGTGGGACGACTGGGACCTGCGCGTACCCACTGTGTTATGGGCGTATAAGACAACATGTAAGAAATTGATGGGATAGACACCATTCCCGTTGGTCTATGGTACGAAAGCAGTCATGCCGATGGAATACGTTGTACCTATTCTACGAATAGCAGCACTCACAAGCATGAGGGACCACGAAGCTCTGGAAGAAAGGCTTGTGTAATTAGAAGAACTCGAGGAAGAATGATTTCTGGCTAGATTTCACCAGCAGGTACAAAAGTAGCATGAAAAAGTGTGGTATGACTGCCATATCAAGTTGTGCACCTTCAAGGTAAATGATTTAGTGCTACTGTATGATAGCAAGTTTGAAAAATTTCTCAGAAAATTCAAAATGCACTGGTTGGGACCATATGTGGTAAAAGAGGTCACAAAGGGAGGCGTAGTCCACCTAGTCAAACTTAATGGAGAACCCTTCCCAGGATAAGTAAACGACAATCACCTAAAGCCCTACACAGTGGGCTGGCTATCTGACTAACTGACTGAAGCACAGTCTTCGCGACCCGAGGAGCTGGACAAGGGCGCGGGACTATAAACACAAGCACTAGAAACCAATACCAAAGAAAGGACATGAGTCAGATGCGGATGATGCAGAAGCAACAGAAGAGAACATACAGTAGGTCTAGTAAACATCAGAACAATGCGCTACGGATCTTTGCACAGCACAGGCACAGTTGGAGGGGCTCCATGCCAAGATTTCCACACTAGCAGAGTGACTCGAGACGAGTCATGATGATTGTGTTGGGGGCCTGTTGGGCATGGGATCCCCCGTAGCATGTTTTGGGGCTCAAAGCCCAAGTTTTGGTCAATTATATTGTAAAATTCCACGAATTTCGGGCGTGGAGCACGAAGTCTAGGATGAGTCATAGGGTTGTCTGCCCTAGAATATTGTAATTTAATCTAAAGTTGTGTTGGCCTATCCCTTGTCTGCAGACCATGGGATTATATAAATAGAGTGAGGCTCTAAGTGTAAAGATAATAAAGTAAGAATAGATTGAATAGCAAAGGCATGGTTCAAGGTTAAAGTTGAATCTGAAGTGTACTAGGTCATAGTAGTAGGAAGAGGCTCTACAGCTGAGTGCGCTGAGGCCTAGTATAGTCTGCAGCTGAGTGTACGGACCCCTACAGCTAATTGCACAGGGTGGAGTTGGGTTTGTACTTGTGATTGAAAGTTAATAAAGAGAAGTTTACTCTGTGCATCTATTCGTGAATGCATATTTTCATGTTATGCACTACTTTTACTCTATTTATTTATTGCGTGCAATTGATAAATACTTGTATGAATGCTTATATATGAAAATAATCTAAGTAATGAGCTAACAAAGCCTAATTAAGGAAGACTTGGGTAAATAACACAGGTCGCGCTACCACTAGAATTTCACAAAGACATCATCGTAAGGTGTGGGGTACCCATTGGTGCGTGTAGTGTAGTAAGTGTGAAGGTTGGACTGCATACCAATCACCTCATATTAGACATCCCCAGGGTGTGGAAACCTGGTTCTAGCATCATCCCATACTAATTCAAGTGAGACCTCAGTGCTTGCTCCGCAGACTATTACCGAAAGGGCCAGTAGTACCGGGATTTTCTTGGCTAAATCGCTTCTGAACTTGGGTTAGGCCCCACTAAGCCAACACTGGCAAGCCGATGGTAAGGCCTGGAAGGGACAATGTAGCCATATAAGGAGCACTAATATTTCCGAAAGGAGGAAAAGGACTAGGATTCCCATCAAAATAAATTCCTTGATCGGTGGACTCCGGAGTTGTTGCCATATGTCTCAACCTAAGATCAACTAAAGAGTGACGTGAAGGATGTTAACTGCAGTCAATTAATTTTTTTTAATCAAAATAACATCATGGAACAAAAGAGGGATAATCTAGGTAAGAGGATTACCAAGTAACTGTGAACTACAATACACTGCCTCAGTAAAGCAAGGACTTAACATACGTGTAGGCAATCTCCGTGGATGTTGTTTTTGGTGTATCACAATATACAAGGCAGCCAACTCAATTACCTATGGATGGATAGCAACCTAATGTAGTCCTCCCAAATATACCCGAAAGTACGTGGAGGCCCAATCTATGTTAGTACTATCTAATGTGAAACCGCACAGTGAGAGCATTCCTTTATACTTTTCATACTATAACACCACTCTATATACCTGAAAGTACGTGGACGAGCTATGATATACTTACATAAGTGGAATGAGTTATCGCACTCAAAATGTATCGCAGACCATTAGCGACAGCTGCTATGTTCAATGACTCTGGAACACATCTCTAGCCTAGACCTCTAAATGTTATGCGTTAAGTTACAATGCTCCATTATGTTAATTGAGATAAATTTTAGTTGATCTTGTTTAAAATTTTTCCTTTCAGGTTCACCGCGTGATGTTTCTGAAACTCCTAGAATGCAAGTGAGATGAGAAACATTCTTTTCGTCTGATTTAAATAATGAAAACCATAACTAAAAGGGATAGAGCAATCAAAATCTTTAAACAAAGAGCATAGAGCACATCTAATGCAACTTTCCCTATACCATTCTTACAAAAACACACAAACGTATAACTACATTATGCATGTTTTTCTTTTCATTCCTTTAATGTTTAGATGAACATAAGGAAATTAAATGCACAAATGATCAATCAATGATTTTCAAAAGAAACGAAGACTTTAGGACAGTTTCGTTTTCAAAGAAATGAAGACTTTACGACAATTATTTTTCAGAAATACTAATAGATATAAGCTAACTTTGACAATGAATTGATAATGATAAATAAATCCCTTAAGAAACACTAAACAATCAAGGTCAAATTAGGGCTAGGAGAAGAAATGAAAACTGATTTCAGAGACATAGAAAACATTGATCTATTAGCAAACAACATCAGAAGCAAATTTGGAAAAAACCAAGAAAAGGATGGGTATTTTATCTTGACAGGGATTAGTGTAGCCCTGAGTGGGAGACAATGTGCTGCAAAGCACTGTCTCTAAGCTAAGGCTGCTCTACAATGCACTGTCTCAAGACCAACACTACACTGGTGCCAAAGAGGCCAATCGGGAGACATTTCAACACACCTTTTGACCAAAAACACTTCAATATGACTAAAAAGAGATCAATGAAGTGAAGTAGAGTCTACTAGGATGTAATATGATAAGGGTAAACTACCAGGAACGACGATTGTTCCCCAGTATGGTTGCCAATTTGTTATATGGAATCTATACCTATGGATAATGACATCTTCCCTAAGTGGGTAGTTACACTTAAAACAACGAAAGGAAAGTGGTTTAACCTTTTCCTACAATAGATATATGAGATGAAGAAACCTACTTGTGATCTTTCACTTCCTTTGATCTCCTTTGAATTGCTCCTGTCACTCTTGCTCAAGCTGAATTCACTCAATTGGTACTTGCCAACATAAACAAAAGATGACAACGATCAAAGCATATGACCTATCTACTATAAACAAATGGAATCTGTTAAACACACACATGGCAGCAACATAATATGAAAGATAAACAGGAGAGTACATTTATTATTAACAAATGATATACAAGTATAGTACATGGTGTGACCCTTGGATTCATATTCCAAGTGGTCTCTTGGACTCATTTTGGCTGTTTAGCTTCCACACCAACCCTTAGAGGATTAGGTGTCCAACATTCCCCCCCCCCCCCCTTAATCCGAAGGTTTATGTATGAGTCCAAGAAGAGAGCTGTAATACAAAACGTGAAAAAATGCATGACAACACTAGGATGAATGTGCTCTCTGAAATGTTGGTATAAAGGGCGGTGGTTTAAGGATGACCACCAACACTGGAATGCTTAGTGCAGTTCCTAGAACTCTTCCAAGTCTGGCATGAAGATCAAGTCTTCTACTAGAGGAAGTTCTTTTGATGTTTTGAAGAGGGAAACCTTCAACCATGAAAGGGAGGTCTCACCCCGCATAAAAGGGAGAATCTCAACCTGAAAAAGCAGGTATCAACCTGTGATGGTTTAAGGATTACCACCAACTCTGGAATGCTTAATGCAATTCCTGGAACTCTTCCAAAACTGGCAAGAAGCTGAAGCCTTCTGCTAGAGGAAGTGTCCCCAATTCTTTGAAGAGGTGTCAAAAACTAAAGGCATGCTCAGGGGCATCTTTGTCTCTTGCTACAACTCTCAATCTAGTGTGGTAGGTTGTGGTTTAGGCTCGCTTGATGTGACTTTGAAGCTTGTAGATGACCATCATTTGCCCCCCTGTCAGATACAAGGTGAGATGATGGAGGAAACTCAACTGCAATGTTTTTCAATACTCTAGAACAAGTTCTAACATGTGACTATAATATCTTCTTGGTTGTTGATGCCCATTTCCAAGAAGCGATCCATCCAAGATGAATCTTTTTTCTTGCAGGAGGTTTGTTTCTGAAGCATCTGTTTGAAGAATGACTGGTTTTATGACAATGCTTACATGGATGATGATCAAAACAATGATCTTTCAGATGGCCAACTCGGTCACAGTGTTGGCATTTCACAATCTGTTGTTGTTGCTATTGCTATGGAAGAGGGGCAGAATCTGGAACAGCTGGAGGTGAACTATCATGAGGAGCAGGTGAAGATGAACCGTACTGAAGAAATCCAACATTTTGAAATTGGATTGGTTTGGAGTAGTCTGGAATATGAAAGGACATGTCCTTGTCATATCCAAGACCAGTTCTATGCTTGTTGTGGACAAGCTCTTCCCAAGGTCTAATGACTGATTTGGGAAGTGCAGACTAAATTTCTGCATCTACATGTACAACTGTTACTTCATTAGGTACTAAATGTAAATGAACTATAACATTATTGACTTGCTGTTGATGGGTTGTTGTCTGAATGTTCTGAATAGAAACAAATTCATACCAATGACTCCATTGTTGTAATTTTGCTTGTTGTAGCTGAGATTCAAGCTGCAAAAATTCAATCTTGTCATGTACATCTTGTAAACAACTATGAATATTAGTGAGACAATCCTTGTTGATTTTTATTGTATTAGCCATTGTGAGAGTATTAGATTGTCCAGTAACTCTAATATTGCACCAATTAGAGCCATTTTTTTTAATATAAAAGAAATATTAAAACAATGAGGCCCTCAACACACTCCAAACTCTAATATAATGCCAATGGCAATGGTTTTCCTTTGATCGATGTTAGAATATTGTGTAAACAGGGTTGCTTGAATGAAACCTTGACTATTTTACGATTTACTGACAACTTTGTGGCTTCTTCTACATACGTTTCTCTGTTGGAGGCTTGCATTTGGTACAAAGCTTTACCAGAAGCCAAATAGTACACGCTCACATTAATCTGATTGGAATCAAGGAAGACAGTCTTTTACATAATGCACTTGTTAAAATGTATGTTAAGTGCGAAAAGTTGGCAGATGCTCGAGTGTTTTCAACTGAATGCCTCAACGAGATGAGTGCTCGTGGACTCTTATGATGGCAACCTATGCAAGGCATGGCTTTCCTGAGGAGGCATTGTCATTGTTCCACCAAATGTGAGAAACAGGTGTCCAAGCCAATAGCTTGACCTTCACCAATGTTGTTCAATTGTCTGTACCTGTCACTGTTGATGCCCGGCTTGTGCATATCCTGCGATCATCACTGTCCAAGAAACATGAAACTCCAGCTTCGAGACCTTAGCACCTCGTAGCCTCTTCTGCTCAAGCTCTCTGGACTTGGTGCTAGCCATGAAAAAATGAAACTCCAGGCATTCCCTTGTTCGAAGGGGCCAAACCCTTGAAAATCCCTAATGCACAAGAGCCTTGAAAAGACCACCCATGAGGGAAAAGGAGAGGATCGATATTCTAATTAAATAGCCGTGAACAGTGAACCTCGAAGGGCCAAATACGTGAACTTCTTCACCTTCTCCTCCTAAACCCTAGCTTGAAAAGGGATAGAAAATAGAAATACATTGAATCCATTGTAATCGATGGCTAAAATCAATTAGAGAATCTCTCGACTCCCACTCAACCTCTTCGCCTTTTCCTCTTTCTCCTTGAATAGCGCTAACAAGGTTACACCAGATACCTTAAAAAATTTAAACTTAACTCCAGGAATATCTCCCACGACATGCCCCTTTCACCCAAATCTAGTGATCAACACCTCGTCATTTTCTTTAATGTAATTCAAACAACCATCATTGGGAACAAAAGCAGCAATCTTCTTTCCATTCTTAATAAGTTGAACTCTTGCACACTTCCTAATGGCGGAGTTTGGTTGCTTGGCCTCGATCCCTATTTTTTCAAGAACAATTCCCTTGGTGTGAGATGAACCAGCAAAGGGGGACTGCGATGGCTGGAGGATGTTCCGCAGATGTATGCAGATCCATGAAATTCAAGAAACTCAACTTCAAATCGTGTCAAGGCGAAGCCCAGCTTTGTGACTAACCGGTTACCTCCAACATTAGGGAATGTTGACACCTATTGTTTTACAATTCAGTCAGTCTCTGGCTATGGTGTATTTGTCACAGTGGGAGTAGAGCGATATATGGTAGGGAGCAGTGTTCAGCGTGACAGAGGGAGGAGGCTGAGCGCAGTCCAAAGGATAGCGTTACAACCTGTGGTGTCTTTCTATAATGGCATGTTATAATTGTGATTGTTACAATCGAAACTAAAATGTTTTCACAGGATACCAACATTACAACCTGAATAGCGTTACAACGTATGAGCAGCGTAGGAGCAGCGATGCGTGACCAGGATTTAGTGGGGCAGAGAGCCAAATTTAGGTCTTGCGTTCAACTGTAACGGAATTGAGCAGGTGGAATATGGAACTAAGTGCAACACTGAGCCTGAGAATGGAATGAATACCATGACTAATGCCAGCAACAAAGCAATGTGTTAGAGAGCATCCAGAATGGTAGAGCTACACTTCTGCAATGGTAGAGAGTAGTTACATTGGTAGAGAGGGACAGGTCTGGCAATATTCCTCTTTACAGTCACAGGGGTAGGTCTGCTCACAATAGAGGAATGGTAGAGCTGATAGAGGTAACAACCTCTATTCTAACAAATTCTCAAAAAGGCATAATCAGGATGAGAGCATTGGTTTACAAAGGCCACAAAAACAGGTGGCTCACACTTGAGCAGGGCAGGAGATTGCCTGCTCTGATACCATGTTAAACACACACATGGCAGCAACAGAATATGAAAGATAAATAGGAGAGTACATTTATTATTAACAAATGATATACA
Source organism: Pinus tabuliformis (assembly GCA_031772625.1). Classification (NCBI taxonomy): domain Eukaryota; kingdom Viridiplantae; phylum Streptophyta; class Pinopsida; order Pinales; family Pinaceae; genus Pinus; species Pinus tabuliformis. The sequence goes on along the minus strand of CM062818.1, from coordinate 102,561,396 downwards.
TTTATAGTACATGGTGTGACCCTTGGATTCATATTCCAAGTGGTCTCTTGGACTCCTTTTGGCTGTTAAGCTTCCACACCAACCCTTAGAGGATTAGGTGTCCAACATAATCAAAAACATTTGAACATATATTCATCATAGATATAGACAAGAATGTGGGAAAAGGAACAAACAACTTTATTGATTGATAGAAGGAGGAGTTACACCTAATGTGGTTCGATCCTATGTCACTCATCCAGCCTAGCCCATAACCTCATCACACCAATAGCACATCAATCCAGCAGCATAACATTACTTGAAAATGATTTCAAGTCTCAAACCAATAGTATTTATCTATAATATCTGAATTCCCGCCCCTTGATCGCTATGATCAGTGGTAAATTTATAGGGAAATGCAAGTGGTTTTGTCATAAATTGGGCATTGAATGGTTTTCTAAAATTAGATTTAGTTTCCATGGAGAAAGGGGTGAGAGGGTAGAGGGCTAATTGATCCACAGCCTATCCAAAAACGAGCTCATAGGATGAGATAAGAGTTGGGAATTCTTCTAGAATGCTCTAGAATCAACGAATATTCCCATAATCCTATGTCAATTTCACTCATTCCTGCCCAGCACAGGTCAAAGTGGGTCTAAGTGCACTATAGTACAGGTCTGAATGGGCATACCTACTCTGCAACACAGTTGCCCCTAACCAACACCACACTAGTGTCCTAAGGAGGCATTTCAGCAGGGTTTCAAGCTAGGAAACTTTCATGGAGGAAAGAATTCAATTTGATGACTTTTCTACGGTAGGTAGAACCTGAATTAGGGTTTGATGAGCCCTAATTGTATTGATCTGATTGACGGGAGTGGTGTTCCTAAATAGACCTGTAACAATCACCCAATCCATCATAAGAAGGCATGTTACATACCTCAGATGTCATGGAGTGAACTGATTTAGTAACTCTTGCACAATGCCTTATAGATACTTCATGTAGCTTGTTATGCTAATTCTAAAATTATTCTTCTTAATCTAATGTACAAGAATTTTCATGTTCCCAAGTTATTCTTCCATATATAGTATGGTTAATAAAATCATGTTCCTTTGTTTTCAATTGATAGATATTATCTACGTCAGATGCATAGTACTCTTCTCTAACTAGCTTTGTATACCTTTCTCCTTCTAATGGATCCAAGGGAACAGTTACCATCATATTATTCCCTTCGAATATCACTTGTCTATTCTTTAGATTAATTATAGCCATGTTATAAACTTCTCAATCAAGTCCAAGCAATTGAGGATAGGGGTTACTGTCATCCACAGTTTCTATTACTTCAAAGTTAGTCGTAGTGTGAACTCCTTCGATATCTATTGTCACACGTGATAGTCTTCCTAAGGGGAATATGTTCTGTTGATTTTCCATTCTTAGATGAATAGGTGACCAATGTAGCTTTGGTTTAACCATTGACCCCCATGTCTGCTTTGTAACAACATTCGCTTCAGATCTCGGATCTAAAATAATGTGGTCCATCACATAGTCTCCTATTTGTGCACTAAGCCTCATTAATTTTCATGTTCTCTTCCATTGATGAAAATTTTTAACTCCACACAGCTCACTTCACGAACATTATTTAGATTCAAACAAATCTATCAATTCCTAAAGTCCTTATACAACCTTTTGATCTCTTAATAAGTCATACAATTCTATAGAAAATAATTTAAAATACCTTCTTGATTTGTTGATTCTTGATCTTGTGTCAAAGCTTGTTCCTGTGTTGATGCTGATGTTATGTCACAATTACTTTTCTATTTCAGATGTGCACTAGATGTCAAAGAACCATCATCCATAACGCTTCGCTTGGCTTCCATAAACAACTCTTTTTCCTTCGGAATATCAAAGACAATATATTTTTCAACAATCTCTCTAACCCATGCAGTTTCAGATTCCTTCTTTTCATTCACTTTGTCATCACCAGTGAGAGCTTTACTTCTAGTAACAATATTGATTCGGGGGTCATCATTTCTTTTCTGACATTCATCATTTGGATATTTTTTTTCATTTGATAGTTCCTCTTTTCTTGCATTTTTTTCCATAAGTACTGGACATTCTTCAAGTACATGATCAAAGGCTTGACAATACTTACATATCATAGTGGGATTCTAACAGTCTCTCTCAAAGTGTCCTGGCTGGCCACAGTTGGAGAAAATAATATTTCCACTGTTGATCTAAAGATGATCAGAGGTTGTAATTGATTTCAACCCAAGCAGCACCAAGGGCTAACCTGATATTGCAAGGGAATTTTGACTTGAAAACTTACACTATATTGAGTCAAGGATATTCTAGATAGATTCTACTTGTCAAGATGTTTCCGTTGATATATGGCACACCAAGTATTTCTTCACGGTTTGAGAGATATTCATGTTTGAAGTTAGTGACCCTAGTTAGTTGGCTAAAACCCTATGGGGTTGTGGCATGGCACACATAATTGGTTTTTTCATTGAATAGTCAATAATTAATAATTTTTTAAGCTCCTAAAATCCCTCCAACATTCTCTATAGAAGCCCCTCTCAACTCTATAAAAAGAAATCTGATATATCCTCCAAATTTAGTGATCGTGTAATTTTCACGATAACTTAATTTCTGCAAAGTCTTAGATTCTGAAATTAAAAACCATTTGATTCACAATCATGATGAACATCGTGACCGAATTTTAGATCTTGGTTCAATATATTGTTAGAGATATGAGCTCTAGACATTAGGGTTTTTGCAGGCTGCCGTTTTTCATCTCAAGGAAGTTACCTTGGGAAAATCGTCATAACTCTCTCTTCGAGAAGAGGATTGGAATTATGTAAAAAGTGGTGGACAGTGCATGGACTGTAGTGTTCTGTGTATCAATTTTAGATATGAAGGAGGAAAAAGTGACACATGGTACATCGTACAAGTTCTCTCTACTAAACTAGTCCATAATTAGGTCATTGTGAGAGATTGTGCATAACTTTGTCTTGAAGAGTCAAAATTGGGTCAAACCTATGGCATTGAAAGG